>OV049925.1:152104390-152362051 GCA_920104205.1 Eupeodes latifasciatus
GAAAGATTTGATATTGGGGTTCTGGAGTACGTCGAAAACGTTTTAGCTAATTTTATTAAAAAAAAAACAAGGTCATAAGCGAATATTTTTTAGAAATGAAGAAGGTTCTGCATAAAACATAAACGTTTGAATTTCAACTCACCATCAAAAGTTCGTGTAAAATTCCATTCAAGCTTCAGATATGTTTTCAAAATTTTC
Source organism: Eupeodes latifasciatus (assembly GCA_920104205.1). NCBI lineage: Eukaryota > Metazoa > Arthropoda > Insecta > Diptera > Syrphidae > Eupeodes > Eupeodes latifasciatus. The sequence goes on from OV049925.1 coordinate 152,104,589, forward strand.
AATTACGCCATTCCGACGCTATTCTACTGCATGACTATTTGGTTGGTATTTTTAATGCTACTTCCTCAAAAATTTTAATAAGCATTGGCTAGAGGCTATCGCTAAATTTTAAGCACATAAAACTGGCTTGAAATCATGAAAAAAAAAACGACTTTCGCAGTGAAAACGGGCAGAATGCCGTGTTGTGACGCCAAGAATTTACAAAAAACGGGCAGAATACCGTGTTGTGACGCCAAGAATTTACGAACATTTGACATGCATAAATTGGTGCAAATTCTTAACGATTTATCAAAAAAGTTACAGCCTAAACTAGAATTTTATAATAATGAATTTATTAACTTCCCATAGGAAGTTCTTGTATAATGGGTCCGATTTGTCGAATTGAAAATGTTAACATTTCTCGGCGTTTCAAGGTCCCTAGAGTCGAAATAAAAGATTTTTAGAAAGATGTCTGTGTGTGCGTGTGTACGTACGTTCGTACGTCCGTACGTTCGCGACGTTTTTTTCGTCGTCCATTGCTCAAGAACCAGAAGAGATATCGACTTCAAATAAATTTTGTTGTACAGATAAAAAGGCAGAAAGATGCAGAAAGGGCTCTCAAGAAAATTGCGTGGGTGATTTTTTTACCATAGCAGTTTAAAAAAAGGTGAACATTTTGGTTAACGCTAGAGACTTGAATTAAATTTTATATAATATATTGTAACGTGATACCAAACAAGTATATTTTTTGAAAAAAATCCAACTAACGGTTTTTTTTATAAATCAAAAAAACTGAAAAAAAAAATTGTCACCTCGAAAATTTTACGAATACAAAATGATTTTACCTCCAAAACAATTTTGAGCCACGAAAAACAAAGTTTTTAACATTTGGTAAAATTTTGAGAAAAATCGAATTGACAATTGTTTTTATAAAAGATAAAAACCTAAAAAAACATTACTCAAAGTTGGTAAAAATTGAATTTCGACTCAAATATCTTTTCAAAAATTTGAGATTATGCTTCCAACTAATTTTAACTTATAAGAAATATTGTTTTCAACATTTGGAAAAATTTTGAGAAAAATCGAATTGACAGTTTTTTATAAAAAATAAAAATCTAAACAAAAAAATTAATAAAAGTTGGGAAAAATTGATTTTCGACTCAAACATCTTTTCAAAACTTTGAGATATTGGCTGTAAACTACTTTTATCTTTTAAAAAAATATTTTTGTCAATATTCAGTTAAATTTTGAGAAAAATCGAATTGACAGTTTTTTTGTTTTACAAAAAATAAAAACTTAAAAGAAAATTTAACAAAAGTTTGTAAAAATTGATCGACTCAAATATCTTTTCAAAAATTTGAGCTTATGACTTCCAACTAATTTTAACTTATAAGAAATATTGTTTTCAACATTCTGAAAAATTTTGAGCAAAATCGAATTGACAGTTTTTTTTACAAAAAATAAAAACTTAAAAGAAAATTTAACAAAAGTTGGTAAAAATTGATTTTCGACTCAAATATCTTTTTAAAACTTTGCGATATTAGCTTTAAATTACTTTTATCTTTAAAAAAATTATTTTTTCAATTTTCAGTTAAATTTTGAGAAAAATCGAATTGACAGTTTTCTTACAAAACATAAAAACTTAAAAGAAAACAATACTAAAACTTGGTAAAAATTTACTTACGACTCAAAAAGCTTTTAAAAATTAAAAATATTGTCTTCAAACTCTTTTTATTTCACAGAAATTATTATTTTCGAGATTCAGTAATTTTTTTTATTGTAACAATAATTCAACTAACAACTTTTTTAACCCAACACGAAAACCTAAAAACTTTTAAGCAAGGCCAATAGACAGACGGGGTGGGAAGTTATTAGTGTTGGTCGCATCCCAGCCTCTTTTTTTAATTTGAACTTATTTCATAAGACCTCAAAAATTATGTCATTACCGTTTAAAAGTACTCGTTCTTATAATTTAGAATTAAAAGTTTTTCAAAATGATATTCTAATAAATTCTTCTAACTCGTTTAATTCAAATGAAATTCCGTTTCTGTTATATGGATTTATTTTGGTAGCATTTTCAAAAATTAAATCCACAAAAAATCTATATTTTCAGCCTCCTCTCTAGGCTTAAGTTTAAAAGTCATTTTAATAACAAAGTTAAACAAATACTTATTTTAAAGTATCTTAGCATTTTACAAAAAATTAAAATCACAAACTGGATAATTTAAATTTTAAATATTTCCTAAATCCGTATGAGTTTTGAGTTTCTGACATTTAAAATTAATAGGTCAGTTAACCATATTTAGGTTTGTTTGCTTTGAATTTTTTCATGAACTGTCACTTTTTCGATCAACCGTTTTTAATAAAGTTTAGTACGCTGCTGATGCGAAACGAAATTTCCCATACAAAAATGACATGACGAAATCATAAACGAAAAATTTCGCTGTGCTTTTCGTTTTTCAGTACGCTGCTGAACGACGAAAGGTGTCATTTTAGTGGATAGCTGTACTAGATTTCTTAGTACAATTCTCCACTCTTTTCGTTCTCAATTTAATTGCCCGGTATATTAATTGCTTGCGAAATTTTGACGTTTAATTTATTTATTGAAAAAAATTGTTTACTCGTGACTTTCGGTGTTTTGATTTGGATTTATCATTGATTTAAAATTTAAAATAAAATGGATTTTTCTAATGTGTTCCAACATTGCATTTCTGAATCGAAAACTCAGGATGTTATTGGTGATGTGCAAGAAGTGATGAAAACAAGCAGTGAACTTCAATTTCCAGACAGAACTCTCCACAAATATTTTTCCGCTGTGGTTTTCGTTATCATTTCGCTCTGGATTTGGAGACCGCCGAAAAAATCGTTTCACTTCAGCTGCGTACTAGGCTTAAGAAGGAACTAATATTTTAGTATTTATCAAAACTATTCTTATTCAAAAAGCTAATAAATATTTAGAAAATTGCTTACAAATGAAATCCGTATCTCTTTAAAATAGGTTGTTAAACATTTTGTGCTATAACCATTTCAAGAAACACCACAATTGTTGCAAATGTTTGATATCAATAATTTCATTTGATGCAATATTTGGCGTCACATTGACTACAAAATTCTCGGCATTTACTTATGTACTATGTACTCAAAAGTCATAATTTCTAAAGTTGTCATTTACCTAAAATAGTGTAATATTCCATTATAGGTAAACCACAATTACGCGTTCGGTCGTATCAACTTTGACATATTGAATAGAAACAATTTACTGTTATGAGGCAATCTGAAATGTTAACTCAAGCTTTGTGCTCTTAGATCGTAAATATCGTAAGCTCGAGCTCAACACCGGAATAGATTTGTTTTTATTTTGTCGCGTTTTGACAGCTGACAACTGTATTGTCATTGCATTTTTTTTTTGTTTTATTTAAGAATATGTGTATAGCAGCAGTGTCTTCCTTTCTGTTGTTTAATTTACCTATAACATTTTTAGTAAACTAACGTAAACTTTCTTCTCAAAGCCCGAGGTTTTAAGCTACATTACGTTTTTCAAATTCTTAGATCGCGGCTTATGACACATGATATCGGAAAATATCGTTAAGTCGGTAAGAATCCTGTCAAAAGCTCTGTCAATACTGTCAAATGTATGTCCGAATACAATATTTATTTAAAGACTGTGTAGTATTTGACTTCAAAGAGATCAGTGAGACAGAAACTTAATTTTTTGTTTAGAAAATGAATGAAAGTGTGGTAAGATGTCACAATGTCACATTAAATTAACATTTGAAAACTTTTTGTATTTAAACATTTTATTATTTGACGTTTAATTCAATTCTTTACGCAAAATACCACTTTTTAATTTAATATAAAGTTCACAAAAACATTTAAGGAATAATATTCTTCTTGAAACCAATTTAAAATTTATGATTATTAGAAGTTGTCATCGAGCCCTTATGTCATGTTAATTTGTGACAGTTTAGTTTTATGCCAATTTAAAATATATTAAAATTAAGCGTTGTTACCGTGACAGTTCATAATTCACAGTTAAAATTTTTTATCCCACGTGAAAGACACTAGACAGTCATATTGACTGCAAATTCTCGGCAATTACCTATGTACATATGTACTAAAAAGTCATAATTTCGAAAGTTGGCATCCAAATGCTTGTTCAAATTCAAAATTCATTGAAAGACAATTTCATTTTTGAATGCAAAGAGATCAATGAGACATACATTTAATTTTTTTTTAGAAAATGAATAAAAGTTTGGTTAGATGTCAAAATGTTAAAATGTCACACTAAATTTAAAGAAAGCATTTGAAAACTTTTTTATATAAAAAAAAAAATTATCTGACGTTTAATTCAATTCTTTACCTACGCAAATTACCACTTTTTAATTTAATAAAAGTTTAATACAAAGCTAATTTAAAATTTATGAAAATTAGAAGATGTAATCGAACCCTAATTTCATTTTTATTCTTGACAGTTTAGTTGTATGACAATTTAAAATGTATGACAATTAGGAGTTGTCGCCGTGACAGTTCATAATTTACAATTCACATTTCTTATCCCAAGGGGAAGGCACTGCACATAATAATCATAATTTTGAAAAGGAAGGAATTAATTTCAACATTTATAATTATTAGCGCCACCTTATTCGTTAAAAATTTTGGAAAATCAAATTGACTCCTTAAAACCAAAAACATTATATTCCCTTTCTTCTTATAGAAAAATTATGATATTATTTTTCGCCTTTACCCAAAAACCCTATTGTCCTTATTATCACCAAATCTGTATCGTTTTTTTCTTTTCTATTCTCTTTAATGTTATTTTTGCAAATGGGGTTTATCTCTTAAGTTGAATAAGACTTTCCTAAATTTCTTTCAAAAAACAATAAAAATACACACCCTAATCCAGTTTTTTTTCTTTTTGTTTGTTCCTAACTCATTAGGACATCATATGAACATTGTATGTAGATCAGATCAAAATATTATCCTCGAACATGCAATTATAGAGGACAAAGGACCAACAAAAGAGTGACTTGTTTATTTAGGTGTCAACACTTTAAGGAGATAAAATCAAATAATGTCGACATTTAGCTTAATCCTTAAGCATTAAGTGCGTCTGATGGTATACTCTGGTCTCTGGACCAATGTCAGATAATAATCCTTAGCATTAAATTATCATTATTTTTATTGAATGTCGCCATCAGGAAACATTCCTTTTTGTTTGATTTTTTATTCAAAATCAAAATTGACACCCTTTCTTGTGCAATCATTTTTTACGTCAAACTTTTCCAAATGTCAAAAAATGTGGTTTACCGAAAATTTAAAAATAAATTCACTGTGAAATTTTTCAATCATAATGCTTAGCATCTCCCATGATTTGCCCTAAAACCCACAGGTATATTTTTGGATATTATGTGTAGGCACAGTTTAGGTCTATTTATATGTTTACATCGCAAATTCTGACAAATCAGTAGTAAAACCTTAACGGTTTTGTTTGCTAAAATAAGGTCAATCAGAAGGAAAATAAGAACACCCTTCGTAAGAATTGAATTCATAGGAACTCTTTCGCCTACATATTTGGCTTTAGTGTAATCCTTTTTGGTTTTATAAAAGAAGGTCATAAAAATACTCCTTTTCTATGATTTGTTATGTTTTCACCAGAGCCGGACTTAGTCTAAAAAGTGCCTTAGAATGCTTGGATGTTGAATTTTTAGTATTTTTGGCAATAATTTTGATTCAAACATGACTCTTGGAAAAATGCGTGTGTTTCCTTTTTATAATTTACGCACACTCAAGGGATTACTGGGCAAGAAAAGTGTGCATTCCACATTCGCTTAGTCCGGTTAAAGAACAAATCTTTGTACTTGATGAGCATTACTGGAGGTGCTAGTATCATGGTTGAATTGTTTCAATTGAGGAATGTTTCATATTTTGTCGACTAATGCTAAGATAACTTTGAAAGACAAAGTGTGTGTCAAAGCAATAGCATTCCACATTCGAGTTGTACGGCTAAAGAACGAATCTTTTTACTTGATTTGCTCATCATACTGGATGCGCTGCGCTAGTACGAGTATTATGGTTGAATTTTTGCAGAAGAGGAATGTTTTTGTCGGCTGACGCTAAGAATAATATTTTGAATTTGTGTTTTGGTAATAATTTATTGTTTCACAAAATTGTCAGACCTTTGACGATCGCAGAGAAATATATTTGAAATTGTCAAATGTCTTTGAAATAACTTAAAAACATTCCAAAAACTAGATTTCTTCTAGCAGAAGTTCTACGCTCTTAATCAATTGAGTCCAGAGCAATAGATGGAATAAAATAAACGAGAGTTAAGTACGACCTCTTAGCGGCAAGATAAATAAAACTTAAAAAAGTATTGAGCGCCTCTTATTGACAACTAAATTCTTAAATTACTTAATCCACCCCTGATGGTTTGTCATATCAATCGCCATTTCGCACATTCAGTAGTTTCTGTGGAAAGGACAAGATAGGGTTTTCCAAAAGAAGAAAAGACTTCTATGCTATTTCAATACTCACTCCTTTCGATGACGACGACGACGACGACGACAACGAGGACGCGACGACGACGACGTGCTTTCCCATTTACCATTCGGGTTTACAAATGTTGATCAATAAAACTTCCATGATGTCTCTATTGACTAAGATTATCCATGTTAATGGTCGTCATTTTCGTCGCCCAAAACAGGACTTCAGCAAAAGGGGTCATAAGTCAAGGATAAGCCTGAATAGAAAACAAGAAAAATAACTGAGTCTGAATTGAGAGTATTTGAGTACGAGTACATATATTTTTATTATTTTCTGCAGGTAGTTTCAAAAGCCAAAGTCAATTTCCTTAAGGACTTTGGAAATAAGGTATAGGAAAAAGGGTGACTCCTGTGGAGCTGTGAATGGTTCCTGATGCTGCTTACCTATATATATGGTTGTTATCTTTGTCGATATATATTATGTTATAGGATATTGATTTATATCCGCTATAAACATCAATAAAATTGCATAGAAATTTGTTTTAGAGTAGGGAGTATTTTCAGTTGAACTTCATTTATAATAGTGTCTCTATTCCCTATACGATATTGGAGATTATAAGTTGATGATAATAAATATTTGGAAATCGATAGTAAGTGAGAAAATCAGGGTAATTTGTGATATTTTCTTACCACAATTTTATTTCGAATGTGTTAATTAAAATTAATTTTAGTTCTAACCCATGATGGGGTTTGTGATTTTTGATTTAGATTTATTTTATGATCATGTCAGAGGTCTAAAAAGTCTTAAAAATTAATAAAAAATTTTATCAAGTCGACTGAAGTTTTTAACTAGAATCTTTTCTATGAAAGGTGCGGTTAAGTAAATCGTTTGTTATTATTTATTTTCCAAATTATATTCAAAAAAATATTAAAAAGAGGCTTGGATGCGACCCACACTGATAACTTCCCATCCCGTCTGTTGATTTGTCTTGCTTAAAAGGTTTATAGGTTTTCGTGTTGTGTTAAAAAAGTTGTCAGTTGAATTATTCTAAAACATTTAAAAATTATCAACAATATTTTGCATATGATAAAAGAGTTTGATTTCAAAATCTATTTTGGTTAACGAGATTTCTATTCGAAAACCAATGCTTAACAATTTCAGTAGCATTTCTTAAAAGTTTTTATTTTTAATATAAACAAAAACAAATTAGATGAAAGTTTTTATTTTTAATATAAACAAAACCAAATTAGATGAATGAAATTAATTTGAAGTCAATATCTTTTATTGTTCACGAGATATCGAGAACCGAACATCAATTTTTACCAATTTTGCGTACTATTTTTTGTAGATTTTAATTTTTTTATGAAAAAACTGACTGTTAGATTTTTATAAAAAAAATTACTGAATGTTGAAAAAAATACTTTTTATAAAATTAAAATAATTTGAAGCCTATATATTAAATTTTAGAAAAGATATTTGAGTCGAAAATCAATTTTTACAAACTTTTTTTAATTTTTGTAGGTATTTATTTGTTGTTAAAAAACTGTCAATTAGATTTTTCTCAAAATTTTATGGAATGTTCAAAACAATATTTCTTATAAGATGAAATTAGTTAGAAGCTAAAATTTTTAATTTTTGAAAAGATAATTGAGTCGAAAATCTGTTTTTACCAACTTTTATTAATTTTTTTTAGGTTTCTATTTTTTGTAAAAAAAAAACTATCAATTCGATATTTCTCAAAATTTTATTGAATGTTGAAAACAAAATTTTTTATAAGATAAAATTAGTTTAAAGCCAATATCTCAAAGTTTTGAAAAGATATTTGAGTCAAAAATCAATGTTTATCAACTTTTATACATTTTTTTCTTAGGTTTTTAATTTTTTGTAAAAAAAAAACTGTCAATTCGATCTTTCTCAAAATGTTTCCTAATGTTGAAAACAATATTTCTTATAAGTTTAAAGTAGTAAGAAACTGTTATCTCAAATTTTTGAAAAGATATTTGAGTCGAAAATAAATTTTTACCAACTTTTGTAAAATTTTTTTTAGGTTTTTAATTTTTTGTAAAAAAACTGTCAATTCGATTTTTCTCAAAATTGTTCCTAATGTTGAAAACAATATTTCTTATAAGTTAAAATTAGAAAGAAGCCATTATCTCAAATTTTTGAAAAGATATTTAAGTCGAAAATCAATTTTTACCAACTTTTGTTAAATTTTTTTTAGGTTTTAATTTTTTGTAAAAAAAGCTGTCAATTCGATTTTTTCAAAATTTTACTGAATGTTGAAAACAATATTTTTTGAAAGATTAAAGTAGTTTAAAGCCAATATCTCAAAGTTTTGAAAAGATATTTGAGTCGAAAATTAATTTTTACCAACTTTTATTAAATTTTCTTTTAAGTTTTTATTTTTTGCACAAAATTGTTTTGGAGATGAAATCATATTTTAGTCGAAAAATTTTCGAGGTGACAAATTTTTTTTCAGTTTTTTGATTTATAAAAAAACCGTTAATTGGAATTTTTTCCAAAAATACACTGGTTTGGTATCACGTTACAATATACAAAAATAAAATTTAATTCAAGTCTCTAGCGTCATTGGTTTATGAGATATTTAGGTTTAACCAAAATGTTCACCTTTTTTTTGAACTATCGGGTGATTTTTTAAGAGCTTGAGAACTTTTTTAAAAAAAAACGCATAAAATTTGCAAAATCTCATCGATTCTTTATTTGAAACGTTAGATTGGTCCATGACATTTACTTTTTGAAGATAATTTCATTTAAATGTTGACCGCGGCTGCGTCTTAGGTGGTCCATTCGGAAAGTCCAGTTTTGGGTAACTTTTTCGAGCATTTCGGCCGGAATAGCCCGAATTTCTTCGGAAATGTTGTCTTCCAAAGCTGGAATAGTTGCTGGCTTATTTGTGTAGACTTTAGACTTGACGTAGCCCCACAAAAAATAGTCTAAAGGCGTCAAATCGCATGATCTTGGTGGCCAACTTACCGGTCCATTCCTTGAGATGAATTGTTCTCCGAAGTTTTCCCTCAAAATGGCCATAGAATCGCGAGCTGTGTGGCATGTAGCGCCATCTTGTTGAAACCACATGTCAACCAAGTTCAGTTCTTCCATTTTTGGCAACAAAAAGTTTGTTAGCATTGAACGATAGCGATCGCCATTCACCGTAACGTTGCGTCCAACAGCATCTTTGAAAAAATACGGTCCAATGATTCCACCAGCGTACAAACCACACCAAACAGTGCATTTTTCGGGATGCATGGGCAGTTCTTGAACGGCTTCTGTTTGCTCTTCACTCCAAATGCGGCAATTTTGCTTATTTACGTAGCCATTCAACCAGAAATGAGCCTCATCGCTGAACAAAATTTGTCGATAAAAAAGCGGATTTTCTGCCAACTTTTCTAGGGCCCATTCACTGAAAATTCGACGTTGTGGCAGATCGTTCGGCTTCAGTTCTTGCACGAGCTGTATTTTATACGGTTTTACACCAAGATCTTTGCGTAAAATCTTCCATGTGGTCGAATAACACAAACCCAATTGCTGCGAACGGCGACGAATCGACATTTCACGGTCTTCAGCAACACTCTCAGAAACAGACGCAATATTCTCTTCTGTACGCACTGTACGCATTCGTGTGGTTGGTTTAATGTCCAATAAAGTAAACTGAGTGCGAAACTTGGTCACAATCGCATTAATTGTTTGCTCACTTGGTCGATTATGTAGACCATAAATCGGACGTAAAGCGCGAAACACATTTCGAACCGAACACTGATTTTGGTAATAAAATTCAATGATTTGCAAGCGTTGCTCGTTAGTAAGTCTATTCATGATGAAATGTCAAAGCATACTGAGCATCTTTCTCTTTGACACCCTGTCTGAAATCCCGCGTGATCTGTCAAATATTAATGCATGAAAATCCTAACCTCAAAAAAATCACCCGATACTATGGTAAAAAAAACCACCCACGCAATTTTCTTAAGAGCCCTTTCTGCATCTTTCTGCCTTATTATCTGTATAACAAAATTTATTTGAAGTCGATATCTCTTCTGGTTCTTGAGCTATGGACGACGAAAAAAACGTCGCGAACGTACGTACACACGCACGCACAGACATCTCTCTAAAAATCTTTTATTTGAACTCTGGGGACCTTGAAACGTTGAGAAATGTCAAAATTTTCAATTCGAAAAATCGGACTAATTACAATAACTTCCTATGGGAAGTTAAAAATGTATTTCTAAAAGTAGTCAAAAAAAAGCTAAAGGTTGTTCATTATTATCATATCACAAATGAATTTAAAGTTAAAATGTATAATGCATAAAACGCTCAAAATCAAATTTAGTTTCAAATGCATTGTCATGAAAACATGTTATTAAATTTAAAAAGCCAAAACAAACATTGTATCCAAACAAAAAAAAACACAAATAAAAAAATCTCAAAGCTGGTGTGACACAAATTGCTACCAAAATAAATCTTGTATTTTTGTAAAAAATAAATACCATCTTTCATCTACTTCGCCTGATGTTTAAAACAACATTTTGGAACGAATCAATCTAAAGCGACAAATATTCAATTAAAATATTTTTGTAGTATATAAACCTACCTAACTATGTACCTGTTTAACAAGCTTCCCAATCAGTCGCCAAGACTTCTCCACTTATTGTTTTTACAATTTATACTTTCGCATGTCCCATCACTAATTAATTAACTTACGCTGATAAATGTTGTCATTTATGTCGTCAGAATCGTTCCGTACTCAATTCAAAAGGGCGACACAAACAATCATAAAACTCCATTTGACAATACGACAGACGCCATGACAAATTGCACTGCCGAACCGACACATGTATCCAAATTTGATGTCTTCATATTCAAACTTCATTTTATGATTTCCGGTCAATGACAGTTACACTATTCACCGCCGCCAACGGCATCGCCGCCGCCGAGTTAACTGGCACAAATTTAATTTTGAATGCGCGCAACTAATTTCCTTAATTTTCAGTAGCGCGTAGCTTCAAAGATTAATCTTAAAAAACAAAACCAGAAATGTTCTAAAGATGTGGAGCATCTACCTACATAGAAGGTTAATCGCGTCGAACTCAGTAGACAGCTTGGGATGCCCCATTATGCCTGATGCCTTCCTGATGAATTTCAGGCGATTTAATTAAAAAACAAAGTGAAGGCGCTTTTTTAAAGTGATGGAGAAGTTGCCCCCATAACACTTCAACTTCAACCCACAGTCCACAGAAGCCTCGAACTCGAACTCTCTCAAAAAATGATTAATGGAAGTTCCTCTTCCGAGGTAAGAGCATATATGTAGGTACAACAATCATCCAAAAACGCCGAAAACAGATTATTGGATGATCCAACACTTTGTTGAACATGACGTGAGAGATGTTTTTATTGTTTCAGGAAAAAAGAGGCGAGTTGCATCTTTACGTATACTATACACTTATGCTCCTCGGATGTGCATTGTTCTTTTTAGTGAGCTGGGAACACCCCTGATGGAATAGATTTTCCCTCAGCCCACATGGTATACTCCTATACTCGTACATACATATATCTGGCTTACATGCCAGCCGCTCTGGCACTGGCATTCTAAATTAATGATGACCCCTCTTTTTGTAACAGAGGATAGGATAGGACAGGAGATACCTATTCCATAGAGAGATACCGCGTGTGTTAATGACTTTTCATCCTCCAACACGACCACTTTACCACCGAAAAATGATTAATGTTGGGGTTGACGAGTCAGTTCCAGTCTTGCTCTCTTGAGTCCTTTCTAGCTGCTGCTTGCTCTGGTGCGGTGGGTACATCGTATACATCTACGTATCGCTGCTGATGGCTCTTGTGATGACGCTTGACATATGTAGAACAAGACTTCTCCTCGTTTTCTCGTTAACTTCTTTGCTTTGCCTGATGAGTCTTGAGATATGGAACTGCGAGCTTAAGAATAACACTGCCAATAAGTGCCCTTAATTGCTTATTAGTCCTTGAACAGTAAACATTATAGACAAAACTCCAGGACTCTATTATCCTAAACACCTTTAAGTAGCCGTATTCTCTGTAATAGTAAGAAAATTTGCCAAATTTTCGACCCATGTCACATTCTGTATTGTTTTTCGCTCTGTTGTCGTTGTTGTCCAAACAAAAGACAAAACATTTTGTATCCCTTGTTCAAAAACTGTCATCACTTGGCTTGGCTTAGGTACTCGTATGTTTCAGCAATATTAGTGTTGTTGTAGGAGTATTTCCTTACGGATGTTTTTCTAGCCCTCCTGGGGAGAGAAGGATGTGCCATTGTTTGGTGTGCTTCACAAATCATAGAACAAATCATGAGATGTTTATTTCCTCTCAAACTCCTGGAATTGATGTACCTATTTAGTCTTTCGAAATTAGGTGTTAATTGGAGACTATAACCTGCAATCACAGAAAACTGATTTCTTTCTTATTAAGTGGCTTGTTTTTGAAACATAAAATAATTGCAGAAATTTCCAGGTCCACAGTCCGGAGAATACTCGTATGATGATTGTTGATACTCGTACATATATGATGTGAGATGTGAGATTTTTGCCATTATGAGGGATTTATGAATTTTCTGGGAATTGAATGTTATGTCTTTGTGGTCCATTAATTTTGACGTATAAAAAGTCGACTTGTCGGTTGTCGGTCGTCTTGAGGATGATGTTGTTTAAGTGATATCAATTATTTTTTATAACAATTCGTTCTGCAGTGTTTTGTTTTTGTTGTTGTTTGAGTTAAAAAAGGCTCTATCAGGTGAACTTGTCGCAAAGTTTTCAGTGAAGGGTGACGTTACATCGTTAAATGTTATACTTTAAAAAGTTTTAATGAGACATTCGCAATTTTTGTGTGAAAAAAAAAAAAAAAAAAAAAAACAATGTTTCTCATGTAATTCTGATTAAATGTTTCGGATGTAAGAAATCTTTGTAAAATCTTTTAAAAAATTTATGAGGGCAGTCAGAAACCTTTGGTTCATTATTAATTTTAAATAAGATATTAAGTTGTTACCTTTTTATGACAAATATATTTTCAGTCACAAATGTTTAAATGATATAAGAGTCAATATTTGTTTTATAAAAATTAAGTAGTAAAAATTCAACAAATACAAACAATATTACAGCACAATAAAACATATGGATAGTGGAATGCGACCAACATTGACAGCTTCCCATTGGTGCTCAAGGAGTGCATATACATCCTTATTGCGAAAATCAACTATCAATGGATTGACGGTTGATTGAATTTATCAATTGAAATAACAATAAGTATTGCGCAAATGAATTATTCATTTGAATGACCGTCTCTCAGATTTTCGTTTTATTTTCCTTGTAGAAAAGAGGAATGTGGAAATACAATTATTTAGAAAAATTGACAACTAACCAGTAAATTATTGTTCACAATACCGATTTTTTCTTTCAAAATAAGCAATTGAAAAATATTCAAAATGGGTGGACAATATTGATAATTGAAAGTCACAATTGGCGTTTTTCTTTTTTAGTTCAGAGCACAGCTCGAACTGTCAAAAATAATTGTGTTTCTTTTTGAGCTCTGATCCTTCAGAGCTTCAAATTTGTGTTTCTTTTTTCTTTTTTTCTGAACATGTTCAGAGCGCACTCTGTGCAGTGGCGTCTTTAGGCATGGGCTCGGTGGGCCAGGGCCCAGGGCCCCGAAATTATTTGGCCCCCAAATCAACCAACTCAAAATGAATGAATCTATACAAGAATTATATAGAAAACGAAATAAGGTTAATAGATAGTAACAGAAACCCAAGTTTCATTTTACTCTCCGTTCCGTTGAAATTCTCCTCCTCAACATCTAAAACTTCTGACAACATGAATCTTTAATCATAATCTTCAAGCATTGTTTGGCTTTTTTATCGATTGCACAATGCTACAAGATAGACTAAACAGCAGAAAATGAATTACTGTAGGAAATTGAATTTGATGACCTTATTCATGATTTTGCAACTGACAAAGTCAGAAAAGTATGCCTTCAATAATATTTTATTGTATTCTTAAACTTACATATATGGCTTAAAATCACCAAGGTGCAGAATTGGCTTCGCTAGCAATTTAATGTCTTAAATCTTGACTTAATTAAGAAAAAAAAAATAAGAAAATACTAAAACTAACCTGTTTTGTGTGTCTATCAAACAATATAATTTATTAATAAACTAAATTTTAAATGAAATCAATATACACGCATAGAAAATCATTTCGGGAACGCGTCCTAATCTACAATCTTCAACAACAAGTTCAAAATAAAATTGAAAAATGTAAGGTATTCAACCCCGGTCATCACTTAATACACCGTATTTTTTATACAAAATCTAGTTTTAGAAAGGATACTAATAGATTATTTATTTTTAACTGTAAAAAATGCAAAAACAGTTTGTCCTATACCGCACAAGTCATTTCAGTGAACATATCGATAATCGATCAAAAATAATTTTAAGTGAACGCAGCCATTCGATGTGACACGTCAGTCGAGGTAGAGAACAATAGCAAAGCCGGCTGCCAGAGTATTTATCGTAAAATAAATTGTATCTAAATAATAAGTACCATTTTATTCATTATTCGTAGAGCGTACATCAATAGCCCGTCAATCCGTGAACGCATTTATTACATTTAATTATTGATGAAATTCTTTTCTAAGACACGAAATTTTAAAGTTACCTCAAATATTTTCCTATTGACAAAGTCAGATCGCATTTAAGATGACCGCCGTATAATTAAAGCGCGCTTTTATTTGAAATCGTCATTTCGGGAACGTTCCCGGACATGATTTTTACGTATTTTGCTTGTAGAAGATTTTGTATGTATTGTTTTCATTATTGCTTATTTAATACACATACATAATATACCCATGTTATTAAACAAAGCTTAAATTATGTACTTTATTTTGTTTTTGTTGATTTTATCAAACTTAGAAAAACGTTCCCGAATTGATGGTTTTCTGTATGATATTTAGTACTAAAAAATATTACTAAAAAAGTATACAATTCTGTGCGCTGCCCTGTCAAAGTTTATTTATATACAATTTTTGCAACAGTATAAACTAAAATTTATCATCATAGCTTGCAATTTTTTTTGTCATAAAAAAATTTTGAAATTTGCAACCTTGGTGATTTTGAGCCATATATCTAAAAAAAACCAAATCAAAACAAACATAAAGAAATAAACTTACCTAAATTTAAAAAAAAAAAATATAAAAACATTAGAAATCAACCAAAAAAAACAATAAAAATTATCAAAAATCTACTATAAAGCAAAATGTTCAACTATTGAAGGTAAATTAAAAAAAAATTATAAAAGAATAAAAAAATATCTGTTTTATGTTTTATTTTAGTTCTTTTTAAAAATTAAAAATATTAAAAAAAAAACACACAAATTAATTTTAAAATGATTTTTTTAACCTAAAGAATTAAAAAAATATATATCATACCTACTTTTTTTGGCCCACACTGATAACTTCCCATCTCGTTTGTCTTAAAAGTTTGTCTATATGTATCAATTTTTACCAAATTTACGTACTATTTTTGGTAGATTTTATTTTTTTTATGAAAAAACGGACTGTTGGATTTTTATAAAAAAATTACTGAATATCGAAAACAATATTTTTTGTGAAATAAAATAAGTTTGAAACCAATATTTTTAATTTTTGAAAAGCTATTTGAGTCGAAAGTAAATTTTTACAAGTTTTAGTTTTGTTTTTTTTTTAGGTTTTTATTTTTTATAAAAAAAAACTGCCAATTAGATTTTTCTCAAAATTTTATCAGATGTGAAAAACATTATTCGTTGCACAAAATTGTTTTGGAGATGAAATCATATTTTAGTCGTAAAATTTTCGAAGTGACAATTTTTTTTTTTTCAGTTTTTTTGATTTATAAAAAAAAAACGTTAATTGTTTTTTTTTCCAAAAATATAATTGTTTTGTATCACGTTACAATATACATATAATATAAAATTTGATTCAAGTCTCTAGCGTCATTGGTTCATGAGATATTTAGGTTTAACCCACATTTTCACCTTTTTTTTAAACTGTTATGGTAAAAAAACCACCCACGCAATTTTCTTTAGAGCCCTTTCTGCATCTTTCTGCTTTATTATCTGTATAACAAAATTTATTCGAAGTTGATATCTCTTCTAGTTCTTGAGCTATGGACGACGAAAAAAACATCGCGAACGTACGGACGTACGGACATACGGACATACGGACGTACGAACGTACGTACACACGCACGCACAGACATCTTTCTAAAAATCTTTTATTTCGACTCTAGGGACCTTGAAACGTCGAGAAATGTCAAAATTTTCAATTTGACAAATCGGACCCATTACAATAACTTCCTATGGGAAGTTAAAAACGCCAAATTTTATTTAATAACATTGATTGAAAGTATCAAATATTGTTTGTTTATAAATTATAATACTTTTCAAGTCATTATTATTGTTTATTCTCAAGATAATCGAGTAGAAATACACTTTATTTCAAAAATTTGTACCAAATATTAACATATTTTATTTTTTAATTCAGATATTTAAGTCGAAAAAAATGTAAAAAAAACTTTTGATTGACATTTCACCAAGTATCCAAAATTGTGCTTTTATCAAGTTTTGTCGTAGAAAAATTATAGATAAACAAGTATTTGTTCAAATTTATTTTTTTTTTCTAATAATAAGTATTTTGTATAACATTATAAAATAAACGGTTTCCCAATAAGATTTTTATTTTGAATAGTCCGCATTTAAGGCTGTTGTCAATTTTGAAGCAATCAGATTTTGACACTTAACAAGTAAGAAGTCCGCTATAACAAGAAATGAAACTAATGACATAATTATCTTCTTCTGTACGATGAAATAATGTTTATTGTTATTTATTATTATTAGTTTTTAAAGCATATCAAAATGATATGATGAATGAAAAACCCTAAATACACATGCGCCTACAGAAATGTCCCTAGAAACAATGGTTTTCAGTTATACATAAAACATGCAGTTTTAATTTTACTTAACAATTTATACAAAATAAGTTTTAAATAATTAAACAAAGAATAGACTAACTGATCTAAATATTTTGTTTAAGTTTGGCAACACATGAATCAAGATTTTAGAAACTTTAAAACTTTCAAAATTTGTATTTCGACAATTTGTACCGACTAAAATAACTTCCAATGAAAAATTAACAATTATAAGAACTCAAACCTTTTTTCATGTTATTAACTTCCCATAGGAAGTTATTGTAATGGGTCCGATTTGTCAAATTGAAAATTTTGACATTTCTCGACGTTTCAAGGTCCCTAGAGTCGAAATAAAAGATTTTTAGAAAGATGTCTGTGCGTGCGTGTGTACGTACGTTCGTACGTCCGTACGTCCGTACGTCCGTATGTCCGTACGTCTGTACGTTCGCGACGTGTTTTTTCGTCGTCCATAGCTCAAGAACCAGAAGAGATAACGACTTCCAATAAATTTTGTTATACAGATAATAAGGCAGAAAGATGCAGAAAGGGCTCTCAAGAAAATTTCGTGGGTGGTTTTTTTACCATAGCAGTTTAAAAAAAAGATGAACATTTTGGTTAAACCTAAATATCTCATGAACCAATGATGCTAGAGACTTGAATTAAATTTTATATAATATATTGTAACGTGATACCAAACAAGTATATTTTTTGAAAAAAATCCAGTTAACAGTTTTTTTTTATAAATCAAAAAAACTGTAAAAAAAATTTGTCACCTCGAAAATTTTACGAATAAAAAATGATTTTATGTCCAAAACAATTTTGTGCAACGAAGAATATTGTTTTCAACATTCGGAAAAATTTTGAGAAAAATAGAATTGACAGTTTTTTTACAAAAAATAAAAACCTAAACAAAAAAATTATTAAAAGTTGGTAAAAATTGATTTTCGACTCAAATATCTTTTTAAAAATTTGAGATATTGGGTTTTAACTACTTTTATCTTTTGAAAAATAATGTTGTCAACATGCAGTAAAATTTTGAGAAAAATCGAATTGACAGTTTTTTTTACAAAAAATAAAAACTTAAAAGAAAATTTAACAAAAGTTGGTAAAAATTGATTTTCGACGCGAATATCTTTTCAAAACTTTGAGATATTGGCTTTTATCTTTTAAAAAAAATTGTTTTCAACATTCAGTAAAATTTTGATAAAAATCGAATTGACATTTTTTTTACAAAAAATAAAAACCTAAAAAAAACACAATACTAAAACTTGGTAAAAATTTAATTTCAAATCAAATAGCTTTTCAAAAATTACAAATATTGGCTTCAAACTTATTTTATTTCACAGAAAATATTGTTTTCGATATTTATATATCATTCGATATAAAAATCCAACAATCCGTTTTTTCATAAAAAATAAAATCTAGAAAAAATAGTACGCAAATTTGGTGAAAATTGATATATATAGACAAACTTTTAAGCAAGACAAATCAATAGACGGGATGGGAAGTTATCAGTGTGGGTCGCATCTCAGCCTCTTTTTTAATTTAATTAAAATCCACCTACTACCACGCCTACTTAAAACTGAACTTTCTCCTTTCATTTTATAGCAAAACTTTTCTCTTATTTATTTGCAAATACTGCCATTTTATGTAATTACGTGTTTCATAGTTTGCCGGGTTCAACATAATTATTATAACTTATAAAATAAATCGCCATCGTCTAACTTGTCCCTAAATTATTCACTGCGGACAAATGTGTGTGAAACGAACCAAACTAATGATTAATTATGTTTAGGTTTACCTTAATCATTTTAACTCTAATTTCTTAAACTGACAAAAGATTAATTATATTTTCTCCGTTTCCAATCTAAATCTCAAGCAAGATTCAAACTTCTAGATAGGATGATAATTTATTTGCCTAATTGTGACCTTTTCTTTTAGCTATTTCTATAAAACTTTCATACCCCTAAACTATATATTTATAAAATTAATTTTAAATGCCTAAAGCAATCTATCTCCAAAGTAGAAGTTGCCAATATTCCCAGTTTTGTTCTTAATGCCTTAACCGCATGAAATATTCCTGAAAATAACACTAAAAAAGAAACAATGCCTCAAGCTCACGCCTAAATAGTTACCAAGCCTTTGGTTCTTCTCTAATTATAAACATGGTTCTTAACTCTTTTTTTTTCGGACAAGACCTTGGACCTTGACTAAGGCATAGTTTGGCTTGGCTTGGCTGACCAGTAGGAAAAGTTTTTCTTGATTCTTGTGGTTGGAACTTAGGAACTTTGGGTGGACAGGACATATTCGTAAACTACGACCACTATGATGATGATGATGATGACGACGGCATACCGCTTGGCTGATCTCAATTTTCTCTCAGCTGGGAGATGCAATTGGATGACGATTTTTAAATAGCTTTACAACACAGTGGAAGTTGGCTTTTAAGGTTGTTTCGAGTTAACTAACTTTGTGTTTATATCAAAAAGGATACTGGACACAGAAGTACAACAACCAAACCCAGCGAAAGCAACTTTCCTCTTGCAGAAGCAAACAACTTCTGGGATGTGGGTTTTGCAAAACAAAGTTTCTCTCTTTCGGACAAACACAAAAAGTAAATATGTACAAAACCTGTGTATTTCAGGTTTGATGTTGAAAGTGCTTTTGAGAATTCATAACCATGCTGCTGTCAATGAAAGTTACAAGATCCAACAGACCTTTACAAACTAACATACAAAGTTTCCATTTGTTTCTTTACTAGAAAATAATTGGTCCTGCAACACTTCAAAAGTCTTTGCTCTCCATACAATTTTAATTAGATATACATATGTACATAGGTTAGGTACACAGAAGAAGCAATTGGAATTCAAGGACATCACACCCACCAGGCGAAACAAATTCAAATAACAACTATCCTCATAGTCATAACCTCTTCCGAAGCAAATCAATTTTAAAAATTCCACAAGGAAGCTAAAACCTGCCCAAACAGGAGACACCAACACCAAAAAGGAAGAAAAAAAAACATACATACATCTGACCAAGCGATGAAAATCCATTTCGATATCCTTTATTCATCATTGAATCGAACACAAGAACCAAGAACAATTCAATCCACTTTCGCAAAATGCTGATGACAACAGAATTTTCGAAATGAAATGCAATCCCAAAACAACACCATCTCTACCCATGGGTGGCATACAAAACAGAAGGATATGTACTCGTATATGTATAGAAAAGAAATAGCCTTAAAATTGACACGTAACTAAGAATAGTGTGGAAATGTCCTTGAACAGGACATCTCATCTCATTTCATCTCCAAAGTCTATACAGACAGATAGCTAGTAGTCAAACCAAAAACCCAATGTTTTCAAACATTTTCCAAAGATCAAATGCCATTAGAACTCGCAGCATGATTTGGTTCATCCGGTAGGGACATTTGAAGAAAAACGATTAACTCCGAATGTCCTTGGCAGATATATATTTTTGCACTTTTAAAATGAATGGTGATGCATTTTTGTCTTCTCTTCTCTTGTTTTTGTTTGTATTTTATTCTTCTCTTCGTGATGAAGAGTCGTAAATCTTCGATGATCTTTTTACTCTGAGCTATGATTGAGTTGTTATCTTCTTTGTTAGACAAAAGGTTGTTTAGTGTATGTGACAGGACAGGTCACTTTCATCATATGATTCCTTATAAGTGAGATGAAAAAAAAAAGGAAAATTCTTCAAATAGGTGATGGAAATATGATTTCGTTTTCGACTTACCTGTTAATGGCTGATTGGATTTAAGTTAATTTTGAAACTGAAGATAAGTTTTTATATGCAATTTTTAAGATCAGATACCGTGTTATCTTGTCAAGAGAATATTACCTTACAACACTTTTTTCGATACCATCTTTTTATTTTGATGAATAAGAAGTCCAATTGTGAACTTTTTGAAATATGTATGCCAAAAAATAATGAAACTAAAAACATTTTTCATAAATTTGACTTCATAGAGACATCGAAGTTTCAATATAAAAAAGAGGCTGGGATGCGACCCACAGTGATAACTTCCCATCCCGTCTATCGATTTGTCTTCCTTAAAAGTTTGTCTATATGTATTAATTTTTACGAAATGTGCGTACTATTTTTTGTAGATTTTATTTTTTTATGAAAAAAACGGACTGTTGGATTTTTATATCGAATGATATATGAATATCGAAAACAATATTTTCTGTGAAATAAAATAAGTTTGAAGCCAATATTTGTAATTTTTGAAAAGCTATTTGAGTCGAAAGTAAATTTTGACCAAGTTTTAGTATTGTTTTTTTTTTAGGTCTTTATTTTTTGTAAAAAAACTGTCAATTCGATTTTTCACAAAATTTTATCGAATGTTGAAAACAAAATTTCTTATAAGCTAAAATTAGTTAGAAGCCATTATCTCAAAGTTTTGAAAAGATATTTGAGTCGAAAATCAATTTTTACCAACTTTTATTATTTTTTTTTAGGTTTTTATTTTTTTAAACTGTCAATTCGATTTTTCTCAACATTTTTCAGAATGTTGAAAACAATATTTCTTATAAGATAAAAAAAGTTTGAAGCCTTAATCTCAAGTTTTTGAAAAGATATTTGCGTCGAAATTCAATTTTTACCAACTATGAGTAAATTTTTTTTTAGGATTTTATTTTTTATAAAAAAAACTGTCAATTCGATTTTTCTCAAAATTTTATCAGATGTCAAAAACATTATTCTTCGTTGCACAAAATTGTTTTGGAGATGAAATCATATTTTGGTCGTAAAATTTTCGAGGTGATAAATTTTGTTTTCAGTTTTTTTGATTTATAAAAAAAACCGTTAATTGGATTTTTTCCAAAAATAAAATTGTTTTGTATTACGTTACAATATATATTATAAAATTTAATTCAAGTCTCTAGCATCATTGGTTCATGAGATATTTAGGGTTAACCAAAATGTTCACCTTTTTTTTTAAACTGCTATGGTAAAAAAACCACCCACGCAATTTTCTTGAGAGCCCTTTCTGCATCTTTCTGCCTTATTATCTGTATAACAAAATTTATTTGAAGTCGATATCTCTTCTGGTTCTTGAGCTATGGAGGACGAAAAAAACGTCGCGAACGTACAGACGTACGGACGTAAGAACTTACGTACACACGCACGCACAGACATCTTTCTAAAAATCTTTTATTTTGACTCTAGGGACCTTGAAACGTCGAGAAATGTCAAAATTTTCAATTTGACAAATCGGACCCATTACAATAACTTCCTATGGGAAGTTAATAATAAAAAAAAATGGTTGCCTGTAAAGTCGGTTTTACGTGACAACGTTAAAATTCTTGATCAACACAGTTTAAATCAAGTTTTCTTATATCTGCCACTTTTTCTTAATATTTGTAATTTTAAAGAATCAATTCGAAAATCAAAACATTTATTCAGATCGAAGGTTCAAATTTTTGCTAAATAAATTTGAAATTAATGAAAATTTGTAAAATAATAATTAATTAATTAATTAATTTTAAACTAATAATTTACTTAACACTATCAACATTTATCAATAGTATGACATAACCTATAAACTCAGTTTCTCAACTTTTGTGTCAATCTAACAATTAATCAATCAATCATAGTTTACGATAATGAAATATCAGTGTACAATTATTTACCTTTATTGTTGTAGTTGTTGTAAATGACGAATCTAAGCACTCCACATTTTCACTACAGACACAGCTGACGATACTTTAACCACACGTGTGAACTTGTATTATGACGCTTTCTTGTTTTTCCAACGCCAAGAACGTTCGAGAAAGACAAAGACAGAGACACAAGCATGCGCCGATTCAATGCGCCTAATTGTCTAGTGCTGCGCGCGCGGCAGACCGATCATAGTTGAGTGGGAGAGAGACGCAAGGCATTCGGCGGGCCTCTCTCTCGTTCGGTGACTCATCGTTACGTTACCGGGCGTTACACTTTTTCATAAGTGACTCCCTAACAACCTAATTTAAGACGTTGTCACGTCAAAAAGTATTTTAATACCTGTGATAAAAACAATTGATGCAGGTTTAAAAAAATATGCAAAGCTAAATTAAGATACGATCAATTTACTCGAAAACCCGAAAAGATTTTAGAATCAAGAAGAATTTAGATTATACAAAATAGAAGATATATGTAAATCGAAAAGTGTTTTTTTTCTTATTAACCAAACAATTTTCTCAGAGATTTGATGGTTTTTGGTAATTTTGAAATAAATTAAGGGCTTTACAATCCTAGAAAAAGTATTTATAATTGCAAATTTTGATATTGTTTAAGATGTTTCAACGATTTAAAAATATCAATGCATCGTTTTTAGAAAGATGTCTATATGTGAGTTTCTCAAGAACAAGAGAAATCGACTTCAAATAAATTCAGCCTTTGGAAATGACTTTCAAATAAAATGCACTGCATCCTGTAAAAATAGTAACTGTATTTCAAAATAATTCTATTTTTTAAAATGCCACTAAATATCTCAAAAAAAAACCTTAACTTTTTAATTTTTTTCAAAAATCGTTAAAATGTTTTTTTTTTTCTTAAATTTAAAATTATTCAATTATTGTGTAGAAATATTTTTTGTATGTAGTTATGTTTTTAAAACATAGAATTTTGAAAAAAATGTATACATTTTTTAAAAAGCAAAACAAAATTAGAATTTTTTTGATTATCAAATATTTCTCAGAACAAATATTTAAATCGGTCTAAGAGTTCCTGGAAAAGTTTAAAAACAAAATAATGGTTTTTTCTGGAAGAAGCCAGTTTAATAAAAGAAATTATAGAGCACGTTTCATAGGAATCGATTGTGCCGTTTTTGGGAACATTCGAATTTATAATTTTTACCAAAACATTTGTATGGGGACTACTTTGAATTTTGGTCTTAAAAACATAAAAAAAAGAGGCTGGGATGCGACCCCCCTGATAACTTCCCATCCCGTCGGTCGATTTTTCTTCCTTAAAAGTTTGTCTATATGTATCAATTTTTACCAAATTTGGGTACTATTTTTTGTAGATTTTATTTTTTTATGAAAAAACGCACAGTTGGATTTTTTTCTGTGAAATAAAATAAGTTTGAAGCCAATATTTGTAATTTTTGAAAAGCTATTTGAGTCGAAAGTAAATTTATACCAAGTTTTAGTATTGTTTTTTTTAGGTTTTTATTTTTTTGTAAAAAAAACTGTCGATTCGATTTTTCTCAAAATTTTATCGAATGTTGAAAACAATATTTCTTATAAGTTAAAATTAGTTAGAAGCCATTATCTCAAATTTTTGAAAAGATATTTGAGACGAAAATCAATTTTTACCAACTTTTGTTAATTTTTTTTTAGGTTTTTAATTTGTTTATAAAAAAAACTGTCAACTCGATTTTTTTCAAGATTTTACTGAATGTTGACAACAATATTTTTTGAAAGAAAAAAGTAGTTTAAAGCCAATATCTCAAAGTTTTGAAAAGATGTTTGAGTCGAAAATCAATTTTTATCAACTTTTATTAATTTTTTTTTTATTTTTTTATTTTTTGTAAAAAAACTATTAATTCGATTTTTCTCAACATTTTTCAAAATGTTGAAAACAATATTTTTTATACGATAAAATAAGTTTGAGGCCTTAATCTTAAGTTTTTGAAAAGATATTTGAGTCGAAATTCAATTTTTATCAACATTGAGTAATGTTTTTTTTACGTTTTTATTTTTTATAAAAAAAAACTGTCAATTCGATTTTTCTCAAAATTTTATCAGATGTCAAAAACATTATTCTTCATTGCAAAAAATTATTCTGGAGATGAAATCATATTTTAGTCGTAACATTTTCGAGGTGACAAATTTTTTTTTTCATTTTTTTTTGAATTATAAAAAAAACCGTTAATTGGATTTTTTTCCAAAAATATAGTTGTTTTATATATTATAAAATTTAATTCAAGTCTCTAGCGTGAGATATTTAGGTTTAACCAAAATGTTCACCTTTTTTTTAAACTGCTATGGTAAAAAAACCACCCACGCAATTTTCTTGAGAGCCCTTTCTGCATCTTTCTGCCTTTATTATCTGTATAACAACATTTATTTGAAGTCGATATCTTTTCTAGTTCTTGAGCTATGGACGACGAAAAAAACATCGTGAACGTACGGACGTACGGACGTACACACGCACGCACAGACATCTTTGTAAAAATCTTTTATTTCGACTCTAGGGACCCTGAAACGTCGAGAAATGTCAAAATTTTCAATTCGACAAATCGGACCCATCACAATAACTTCCTATGGGAAGTTAAAAAACACCTAGCACGAACAGCGTTACCACTTTACTTTAATTGAAGTAGATCTACTTCTTTTTTTTTCAAATAAATTTAAAATCTACTTCCTACTTCGCACCATCATCAAAATATTGAAATCTACTTCATTTTCATTTTTAAGATCTGTGTTTCTATCTACATCAATTTTAATAAAAATAGACTGAATCTACTCCTTTTTTCTCCTTATCACTCTTGTATGTAGTCTTAAAACTTTCTAAAAAATTAAAAATAGCTTGAGTATTTGCATTTTCGGTGAGGTTCCATTTTATCTAATGTATTCTAGTTTAACCCTTTTGTCATTTTTACTTTCGACATATAGGACCTGTATGGCAAGTTTTTCATTCGTAAACAAATTCGAATTCGAGATTTTAATCAAACATGACATTACGATGGTAAAGAAGTCTAAAAAAGTTGGTCCCCCGATTTTGTCGGTTTGTCTTTAAGTCTTTCCTTGTTTTTTTTTTCAAACTATAAATAACAGTAGTCCCAATACAAATTTGTACGGTCAAAAATCGATAATTCGAATTTTTTCAAAAACAAAACCGATAGATTTTTTTTAAATTCTTGCTAAAATGTGTGTTCTTAGTTTGGCTTCTTTCAATATAAAAAAATATGTTTGTTTTTAAGTTTTCTCAAGAACTAAACAATTTTTTTTCTGCCAACAATGTCATTATTTTTATTTTTAATTTAAAAACAAATATTATTTTTTTTTTTCGAAATTTAATATCTTGAAAATAGGTCATGCTTTTTTACAATATTGAAATGCAAGACGTCTAATAATAAGTTCAAAACTATATACCAAAAATATTTGTAAACTAAAATTTAAAAACGATTTTCAAATACAAATTTAAAAAAATTAAGGTTTTCTTGAGAAATCAAATGGCATTTACATTTTTGAAAACAAACAAACAAATAGTTTTAAACAGATTTTTTTTGGATACATGAGAGATATTTTCAAGTTGTCCAGTAAAAAGATAAAAGGTTTGTTGATGTACTGAAATTGTATTACGATTACAATAACTATTTCCTGTAGAACTCGTCCTTTGCACCATATTCACCCACCACTTCAGCATATGTTTTCACTACTTCTTCTAATAAATCTTGCAGTATGCCATCTATGGTGACTATAAAATATTGACTTCAAATGCTTCAAGAGCTACTGGTTTTTCGACATAAATCAATGACTTAACATAGCCACAAAAAAAGTAATCAAGAGGCATTAAGTCACACGAACGAGAGGCCAGCTAAATTGTCCATAATTAAGAAGCGTTTTTTTTGTTTTGTGTTAAACGATTCATAATGAATTTCCAAACCTTACTGACAGAAAATGTTAACAAAGTTTGACATTCGGAACTGTCACACCATGGCAAAAATGCTGCATTACCTTCAGAATTGCCTTATACCATGGAGCAGCGTTGCCGTTTGTCCCCTATAGGGGCCATTTGGCCCCTTTTTTGCGTTCGATCCCCGTGACCCCGACTTTTTTAGAAATTGCCCAATTGGCCCCTTTTTACGATTTTACTAGTAATAAAATAATTTTCAAGGATAAAATAAGATATTTTTTATCTTATCCACTCTTTAAGTAAATTAATTAAAAATCGGTAACGAAGTTTCATACTGAACTTGAACTGAACTCTGTCGGTTTATACTCCGAAAAAAGTTAGAGATATAAATGAAAATTTAAACGATATTAATCATGCGTGCTTCTTTATTCAACCAACGCTTTCTTAAGCATAGAAATAACCCGATGTTCACCGCCTTTCATCCGATGAATTTGTATGTATCTGAAAATTCACTTGCTTGTGCAAAAAACAAACAAGAGTGTTGGAAATGGAGAAATACGCATTGCGCATGTCAGGTCAGGTTGAGCCTAGCAAAGCAAAGCAATATGTTGACGCACTACACTTGTTATTCATTTTCATAGAGTAAACACAAATTCAACCATTCTGTATAGGAAACAAGGCAAACGTAACCCGTCTCTTATGGACTTATTGGATATTTTCCTTCATTCTCGGCGGATAAAGTTTATGAAGTAGGGGTTGCCACTTAAAGAAAATTGCGTAGTGGAATAATTTTTGGCAGAAAGTTACTGTAATTTTAGTTAAGTGGCACAAGTAGCCAAAATTAACTAGGCAAATGAGATTTTGTTCTAAAATACAGTTTACAAGCAGATTGCAGTGCAAGGTGTAGATATGAATAAAAGTGTGGACAACAAAATTATTAATTAAAGATAAAAAGTTAATTAAAGTTTGGAAGTGATTTGTGAAAAGTGGTTGCATTTTGTTTAAATTTTAGTTACTCAAAATTCACAATGGCTTTTAACAACTCCGATAAGTGTTGCTTCAGTTGAGAGATTTTTTTCAGCAAGTACATTTCATTAAGTACATTTCTGATTTTTTTCTAGTCGCTCATTTTTCTCCGACTTACCTTTAGAAATAAGTCACGCCTCGCCACTGATAGACATATATATTGGCCATGAAGCTGAAATGTTTATCAAATCAAGAAACATATCTGCTGAAGATGTTTCTATAATTAAAACTAACGCTCTTATTTATTATCAATCGGTTGTTGATGAAATACTAAAAAGAATAGATATTAATGATGAAAAACTTTCGATATTGCACTTTCTAGATCCCAAAGTTGTCAAAAAAAATCTTGAATTTAACTATGTACAATTAGTTTCCAGTTTTCCAAACCTGGTATCCAATTCCGAAAAGTCCGAGGATAAGGCTTTTCAAAGCACATTTCAAATCAATGATATTTAAGAATTCTGGTATGAAATAGTATGAAATAGAGAAATGTAAAAACAATTTAGATGAATTTATGTTTCCAAATACAACTTTGTTACAAACATTTTTACTCTGCCCCATAGCAGTGCCTCTGCCAAAAGAGTTTTTTCAAAGCTGACTCTTATTAAAAATAAGTTGACGAATAGACTGAATGTGAAAACGTGCAATTCGATGATGTCAGCTCTTAATTTAATTGAAAACAAAAATAAGTTGGAAAATTGGGTTCCAAAAAAAAAATCTTGTTTATTTATACAGAAAGACAACATTAAAAAAATGAAAGACTTAACTTCCATTAATTTATTTATGTATTTTTTGTTATTAACAACTGACTTGTTGTTACTGTTTTGTTTTTTAAATGAATTTAAGTTTTTATTTTATTGAAATAAAATTGTTTTTTTAAGTTTTTGAATACATATGTATTTGTTTTACTCCTGAATACAGTTTTGTTTTATTTGTACTTTTTTTCTATGGTGTCCAATTTTCGTATGTTGGCCCCTTTTTTTGTGTCGGGCAAGTATTAAGTTAAAACACTAGCTTTTTTTAAATAAATATCAAAAATTCCATATTAAAAAGTTGTTATTTTCTCCTCACTGATTGTGGTGGTTGCCATGACGTAAACATATGATTTTCTTGTTTCTCATACTAACCACTTTATGTCATAAGAATACACCAAACGATCCTTTCTTTCTTAATTTGTATTATTTTTCCATCTACCATTATTCTCTTTTATCAACTTCATAGCTTCAATCTACAGTATTTATTCTAGCGAAAAGTAAGCACATGTTAGTAGCAACTAAAACAGTAGAGGCTTAGTTTTCTAGTGCTTAGTTAACTCCGAGTGAAACCCAAAGTTATTCAATCCTAAATTCAGTGTTAACTTACGATCAAGTTTTTCAGTGGTCGTGGTATTATGCATTGGTATCACTGATAAGTTTCAGTTGTCAAAAAAAACTATGGAAGTCGTTAGATTTTGACATTTTGTTTGACAGCCACCAGCCGTTGTTTTTAATCTTATTTTTGTTTTTTTTTTTTTTAATTATACAAAATAAATAAACAAAATTCAAACTTTTTCTCTAAATAAATTAAAATTAATTGGCATATATCTGATAAGTCTTAAGCAGTTAAACTTAAAATTTCGTATAAGCCCCTTCGCTCAAGTAGCAGTTTGATCATTACAACAAATTATTCATATTTTCACTAAAAGAAATATTACCAGTACAATCTGTCAAAAACATCTGAATACTTAAACCAGAGTTAGCTCACTAAATTTAAAGGCTTAATTCAGAGTTAACTACTAAACAAAGGTAGGTTAATAATTTAATTACTTACGACGAGCCTTAAATCAACTTTATATTGATAATATCTTTACTCATATCCTGTACACTTTTAATAAGAGTTCAAATCTTTATACAAAAAATCCAATGTTTGAGGACTTTGCATTTCATTCATAACCAACTAAAAATAATTACAAGGACACCAGACACAACAAAACGATTTGATACTCGTATTTACTATAAAGCTTTTAACAAAATAAATTAATATTATACAACTTGTTATTAAATTGAAATGGATTGGGTTGGTAGTTGGGTATGCCTATAGTATTGCATGTTCAAGGTCTATTTGACTATTCCCGTTTCAGTCCAGCCCTGTTGCCAACTTGCATAATTAAATTGAAATATATTGTTGTTTATTTTATTTAAATGTTATATATACAAAAGTATACATTTTTTTGTTTGTGCATTAAAATAATTATTCCTTTTGAAAAAGTAAATATATCTTAAGACCAATATTCATGGGAGAAACCACTATACTAAATCAATGATGTTGAAAGTATTAAAATAGTAATATTTAATAATTTATTTAGTCCATTTAGCACTTTTTTGATATGTCAATTTCAACAAAACCTATCTACTTACAAATGGCAATATTTTACATACAAATTACCAGATTTTTAGTTTGATATTAATGAACAGTTTTGTTTCATGTCAGAAAGAAAAATATAAAAAAGATCCACACCACAAGCTGGGTTGGAAATGATCTTGGACCTCCCGGCTCTGGATGAGTTCATAAGGTGCACGACAGCAAAAACTGCAATTCGTTTAAGAGAACTGAGTTTTTGGAGGCACAGCACTTATGGACACGGGTCAATCTTACAAAGATATGACACAATTCCAGGACTGATGGAGACCACCGATTATATCCCCCCTTTACTAGATTTCGATAGGAAATTTTCTATTTTCATACCAGAAAGACAGGGTTGGGATCCTAATTCACTTATAAGTAAACAGGGTATCCCTTTCTACACTGACGGTTCAAAAATGGAATCAGGAACAGGTGCGGGAGTGTTTTGCCAATCTCTCAACATCAGAGTGTCATATAAACTCCCAGCTGACTGTAGTGTCTTTCAGGCCGAGATCTTTACCATTGGAAAAGCAGCTGAATTGGCACATCACGAAAATCAAGCTCTTCGGAGATCACTTTTTTCGTGGACAGCCAGGCTGCTATCAAAGCCTTAGCCAGTGAGACCATAAGATCAAAAGCAGTTTTAAACTGTAGGAAGGAATTAAACAAAATCTGCCACACTAACCAGGTAAAGCTCTGCTGGGTTCCTGGACATAGCAATATAGAAGGGAATGATATAGTAGATGAACTAGCCAGGAAAGGGTCAGAAGCAGACACAAGTAGTAGCGACGATCCATTCAGTTAGGGGACCACTCGTCCCGATTGGGATACTTAAGAGGAAGATATACCTTAAACTAAAAGAGAAAATCAATAACTCGTGGAAATCCAGGGACGATTGCGCAATCTCTAGAAGTTTATGGTCTAACACAAATGAAAAGGAAACTCGGTATATTCTATCGCTGAGTAAAAAGAACATTAAAATCTTGATAGGTGTACTAACAGGTCATTGCGCCATTGGCACAATGGCTAACAGGATAGGGGCATTTGCACCCGTTTTTTGTAGGAGCTGTCAGGATGAGGATGAAATAGAAACCATTAAACACCTGATCTGTGATTGTCCAAACCTCCAAACCAGCCGGCACGTAAGTGTCAATTTATTGTGGAATTTTTGGTAGAAGTTTATTGTTTTGTAGGGAAACTGTCAATTGAATTCTGTTTAAACTTCCAAAAACAAACAACAATAGCTTTGATGTTTATTTATTTTCCAGATACTAGAGTGGAAAACCAATTTTTAGTAATATATTTAGAAGATTTTATTTTTTTTTGTAAAAAGAACTGCCAACTCGGTTTTTCTAAAAATTACAGCAAATGCCGAAAACATTCACTAAGAAATAAACCCCCAAAAAATTGTATGGGAATAGGGAATTCTTTAATATGAATATTTGGCCTTATTTTAAGTTGGTGTTGTGAAATAACTAATTTTAAATCGGTCTCCAAAAAAAAAAATGAATTTATAAAGCCAATGATATAAAGCCACAAGTTGGGGGGTTAATTCATAATTTTTTGGGGAGTTATTTCTTGGAGAGTCTTATCACAGAAATTTGTTGTCAGTTTTTTTTAATTGTAAAAATAACTGACAGTTCATTTTTTTGTAAGGCATAAGATACAATTTATTTAAGGGTCGGTAAGAGTCCAAATAATAATGTATTAGATTTTTATTTTTGGTACTTTATCTAAAAAAAAATATTATAACTTCAAAGTATTGAAATATTTTTTTTTAAACATATTTAACCTTAACTTTGACGTTACTTTCACAACTGTCAAACAATAATGACTTCGAATAATTATCACTAAGTACTTTAGTGAGCAGGTGTTTTCTTTATTTGATAACACGAAACTCATTCATCCTCAAAATCTACATTATTTTCACTTGAAACGGATTGTTTTATTTTGATTCAGGAAATTTGAATGTAGTACTGTTATTATAATAATACAAAGCACATCATTAACAAGAACAAAAAAAAACAGATTATTGCAGGAAAACCCTCTAATAGGGTTTTCCATCGGTAAAATAAATCAATTTATTTTTGATCTGAAACTGTGAAAACCGAAATTTCCCCTGTTTCTAGCATTCCAGGGGGCAACATGAATTGATTTATTTTTGATTTAAGATCAATTCTACGACTGATTTACCACTCATTGCACTAATACTAATACAATTATAAATAATTGTGTAGCTGAAAATTTGACAGCTCAACCGCACTCGTTGACAAGTACACAAAGTTACACTAATACAAGGACAAAAAAACAGTTCCACGAAAATTTAAATCAATTTTGTACAGAAATCTGAATGTACCCATGGAAAACCTTATAAATGGTGTATATAGAAATCTAGTAATCATGTGGCATTAGCTTTGGATATGAAAGTATAAAGAAAATACCTACCGCACCTCAAACTATTTGTGGAGATTGTAGGAATAAATAAGTCTAATGGTATTTTCGTTAGTAGAGTCATGCATTTAGCGCCTAGGATACATTAAGAAATCACAAAACAATTTGTTGATACAAAGAATACACTTCAAATTTTTGACAGTTTCAGCCTATTTGTATGCAACATGGAATTGAAAAAAGCAAACTTCGAACTCTTTGAGGTATGTGATATTTAGTAGTTTCCGGTTTAATACTCGTTATAATTTAAATTTGAAAAAAAATCTTACATTTTTATGACACTTGATTAAATTTGTTGTTTTCGTTTTGATTTTACAAAAATGTCCAACAAGAATAATTCTCCACCTATTTCGCAATGGATTACTAATTTTCAAAGAACGACATACCCACAATCTAGTGGATTAGTGGATCCGACAACGTCTTATTATGTTGGAGATGGAGACCTTGTAATTGAAGACTTGGACTTATGTAATTTGGAATTAAGTTCTTCGAGTGCGAGGACAAGTTTATCATCGACTGCGACGAGTAAGAATGCTCATAATTTTGGAAACCTTATTCCCGGTGTAGTCTCAGAAGAGTGCACTCAAAACAATCTTCATATCTTAGTTCGAGTACCAACCAGTGGTAAAAAGCTTGCTAGGATAGCATCGACTTCTTCCCAAACAACTCCAAGGATGTCTGATAGATCCCCAAGTCCACATTTAAATGCCAACCGATGGATATTCCCCATTCCTGAAGAAGAAGCTGTCAATACATTTCGAACGCTAACGTCATCAGAACATAAAAAAGCAACATGTTGGACAAAAGATAGTGAATTTAAGGAGGAATTTACTTCCAGAACAAATATAGTCCATGAAACAACTCCATGCTTTTTACCAAACCAAGTTCCTGATTCAACAGAGAATGAGGAGGAGTTTGTTATTCCAGCTATTTCGCCAATCCCTACCCGATGTCAAAACCAAATTGAACTTCAAGAATTGAACTTAAAATCGATTAACCTAAAAGGTCCAACCAATGTGACATTAGAGAACTATGGAATATTAATTACTCCAACAAAAATGCCAAAAACAGATAACTTACTCGTTTTCCAAGTGGATACCGAAGCTGATAATGATCCAAAACAAAGTAAGTATTGTTCCTGTTTCCAGTGGCTTCGAAAGTTCTTCCAAATTGGGCAAGGAAGGTCTGACCGCCTTGTTCATGCGAAAGTATACAAAACTTATTTTGTAAAATGGAAAAAGTATCCGGATGATAAGGAATGTTCTTGTCCAAAAGAAATCAGCAGCGGAAAGAGTCAAAGATTAAGAAGGAATTCTACATAATTCGAGCAAAATGTGATTTATATTTAACTTAGAAAATTTAGATATAAACGGGAGTGTCCATTGTACGTTGTTTTAATTCATTTCACCTCCAAATAAAATGTTATCGTTTTTTTTTTGACATATTTTCTGTCATTTTCAAATTCGACTACCTAAGATGATGTTTACATTGGATTATCTAGAAGGGACTCATTTTTACATTTGGTCATTCTATCTCGCTTCAATCCGTTTTCATTTGGTTTCAAAATGTCTGCATTACTCTCCTGTTTCTTTGTACCTGTCAAATGGAAAAGAGATGTAACTTTTAAACGTCAAATTGATTTACCACAAAAAAGATCCAATGGCTTCGTTTAAACTCAGACAGATAAAATATCCGAATACCTATTTTAGTGTTCGTGTACAAGAACAGCTGTTCTAAAACAGCTGGGATATCAAAAAAGAATCCATTTATCTGTATACAGCTATCCAACTCGTTCAACAAGGTATCTAAAAATCCACTTATCCAAGATACCTACCCTATCCAACACGAGATTGAACGCAGCCATTGGACTCTCTTGAAGGAAATCATTTTGATATTTTGGGTCATTAGTGTCAATTGAAAATTACTTAAGGAAGCTGTCAAATATTTTTAGCTCTGAACAATTCTTTGAAATTCCAAGTCCCATTTAATATGAACACACCTCGAGGGTTATCAATTTAAAAAAGTGATTTTTGACAGCTCTTTCATTGAATGATAAACTCACCTAAATGTTTTCTATGTATTTGTTTTATTTTTGCATAAGCTTATTTCGTATGCATACAAAACATTTCACTTTAAAACTAAAAGTTCCTTACTGAGCTAAGCTTAAGCATCTGGCTATATCTAAAACATACTTTTGTATTTATACATTTATATCACCTACAAATCAAATCAACACTAAAATCTATAAATAATATCCTTAAATTAATCAGAATATACACCACTGTCCACATAATCCTTAAGCAGTTCAGCACAACTCCTTGGCAGATTTCTGCAAACATTATTGAGATACAAAAGTCCACGTGGAATAGTTGCTTCCGCCACATCAGTTCGTTGCGCCACCACAATTGCACTGGCCACTTGCTTTGGATCCAATAAGCCCAGGATTTTTGGAAACTTCACTTTGGGATTCTTGCACAATCCCGTATTGGTCATATACGGATATATCGTTGTGGTTTTAATCTGTAACATATAACAAGCCATATAAGAACTTCAAAAGGACCTTCAATTGCTTAACATCTAGTATTATGTATATGGGTTACCAAATTCTTGTGCGGTCCTTCTCGGAGCTCCTCTTGCAGAGCCTCCATCAGACCACGAACAGCAAATTTCGATGCACAGTATGGTACTAAATTTGAAAGTCCTATCACTCCGGCAATCGACGAGATGCTCACAATGTGACCACGATTCTGTTCTCGCATATGGGGGAGGAAGGCCTCCAGAGTCCAGAATTGCGATAGCACATTGATATCGAAGGTTTTGCGAATCTCCTCAGGTGTTTGTTTATTCAGGGGACGGGTGGGCATTATACCGGCATTGTTCACCAACATCGTTACAGGGCCAACTTCAATTTTAATTTTAGTTGCCATTTCAAGGACCTTTTCTCGATTGGACACATCACATCTGTATGCAAAAGGAGCAGCAGTAGCAGCAACAGAAACAGCAGCACAAGCAAGTCACCAAAAATGAAAATGAAAAGGTTGAGGAGCAAGGAATTCAATGAATATGAATGAAGGAACATTTTGCCAACTACTATTGATTGTGGCTATTGAAACAGTAATCGTACGTGTATGCTTGGGCGGCTCCTCGTTGCAAACGATTGCAATCGGACACTGTCTGTTGATTACCACTCTCGTTGATGTCCACACAGACCACTGTTGCACCCAGATCTGTATATTGCAATGCCAGTTCTCTACCGATTCCATGTCCAGTTCCTGTAATCTGGAATTCGAATATGCAAATCAAAATAAGATACATCAGATAGACAAAGACAAAGATAAATAGAAAGAGAGAAAAAGAGAGAGAAAGAAAGGATGTGAATATAGGATTAGTATTGAACGAATGGCATTGGTCTTTTGTTTTATTTGAATTGAAGTGAAGTGAATCTATCCCACTTACCACGATGATTTCTCCACTCACGTCCTTTTGTTCTTTTCTGGTAAATTGCTGGACAGTAGAAATGAACACTTCGAGAAGAATACGAACAAGCAAGACTGTAAATTCAAATAGATCCACAAGGACATTGTATAACCGAGATCCGATTTGCCGAGATCTAAAATCAAAAAAGGAAATATACCATTTATTTTTTCTATAAACCAATATCTTCTAACTTTATGAATAGAATTTTTTTTAAAATACTAAGGCTCTAACTATTTCAAAAGTGTAACAAATGTCACACAAAAAACTACCATTAAAAGAATAGCTAAGTCAATGTTTGAAAATGAAAATTGTCACTTTTCCGTTATTCGTAAGCATTGTTCTGGCGTTAAACGATACATGATGAATTTCCCTTCCCAACTGCACTCAACAGAAATGTCATCACAGTTTGACATTCTCAACTGTCACTAATCTATAAATCACTCTATATACTCGTAACTGAATTGAATTTTTACCAAAAAAAAAATAAAGAAATTTGAAATTAACAGAACATTGGCATACTGTTTTAAGTAAAATATATTGGAAAGAGATTATAATGTTAATGGTTAGCAATTTTCTAAATAGTTATCAATTTACCAGCAATTCCAAAGTTTGTATTCTTTGCTAACTAGTACAGTACTAATTATCTTTTATTTAAATCAGTGCATATAAACACGTCTAAGTATTGACAGTTCGTAAAACAAAATTAAATAAAGCAAACAAACCTAGATTCAAGAAATTGATCTGTCAATTTGAAAGAAATGTCAGAAACCCAAAAGTTTTACTAAAAACCATTTGGTTGTTCTAGTAGAGTTTCAATTGAATGCATTTACTGTAGTATTTTTCTAACTGCAGAGTGTCCAAAGTTCAAAGGGTTTGTTTAATATTTATTTTCTACTTTTGTATAATGCCTGATAATCTTTACCTACTCTAAACTCCAAAAGAAATGTTTGTACTCATAATGAAAACTAACTTAAAACAATCGCATTCATATACATAGATTGTTTTTATTGACAATTATATTGAACGCAAATCTATAGACAGCACAAAAGCAAACAGAACTTAACAATAATAATAGGCGTATATAGCTTAATTACCACCTTGTACTGAAAAACGACAGTTAACACGTACATATATCGATAAAGGTTAGGCGAATTGAAGCCGGCCGGTCGGTCGTTGGTATATATTTTCCACAAATGTCAATGAAGGTTGTCAAGTATACATTTTTTTTAATCAAAAATCAAACAACAAAATATTTAAATTTTATGTGTTTGTTTTTTCTTTATCATTCATTTAAATATTTATTTACGCCTAAATCGAAATTTTTAGAAGCTTGCAATTCATAGTTAAGATATTACGATTGTAATTCTGACTACGCATAAAATACTACAAAAAAGAAGTAATGTACTCTAAGTCGTAAGTACACGTTCAATATTAAATATGAGTACAGAAGATTAATTGAACTTAAATTAGTATTCATAATAATCTTGCTAATTTATAATTATTACATTAACACCATAATGGGATTGGTAAGGGAATGAACATTTAGCCTTATAGTCTCCAGCTGCACCTTAAAGATGAAGTAATTTTGTACTGATGATATTGAATCTTTAATTTGATAAAGAACATAATTATCTGATGTCAATTGTTTTTTTTTATTCTCGATAAACAATTTATTTAGCGAATACTTATGAGCAAGAAGTTGATTTAGTTTTTATTTTATTGTGTATTTCACATTATTTTGCAGAAATGAACGTTATGTAAATTGAACAGACAAATAAAATTTGTTGTATGTTAATTTGATTTGATATACATTTTGTACTTGCACTGCATAACAATTTTTTAACTCTTAGAATACTTCTATAATGAACTTATTTAAAAAAATGGAAGCATCACAAGTGAAGGATTTTGCTGGTATTTCTGGTCTATTATCGTATGACAAAACATTTCTGACATTTTGTTACTTTTTTTTATCTAAAGTGTTGTAGCTTTGAGAACAAAATTTTATTGTTCGCTAAATATGGAAACAAAATACTAATTCTCTTGTATTGAAACATATGCATCTGAACACGTCTAAAAGGTGACAGTTCTATAACAAAAATTAAACAAACAAACCTTAACCTGAGTCATATCCATATGACTCAAATTTAGGTTTGTTTGTTTAACAGACAAATTAAATAAATTTCTAAGAGTTTAAGTAGTCATTTCGGTATTTTAACTTTTCAACGTAGTAACTTCTTGAAATAGTTTTAACATTTCACTCAATCGTTCAAAATATGACACCTGCTATAATTTAAGTTCCATAATAGTTTGTATCTGAATCTGTTTTTAGGAACTTTAGAAAGTTATCATAAGATTGACAAACATTTAGCATGTGCCTCGCAATTTTTGAAGGTTAAGAACATCAGCTGTTAATCAAAGAATAAAAAAAAACACTAACGTCGTTTTCAATTGGCAATCTGGAATTGTTCTTCGATTCGGAATCCCAATTGAACAGTTTTTTTTTATTCCGAAGAATCTGAAGTTTGGTGAGAATGTATTGGTTGAGTATGACATGTGTCACATATATGTGTATTCGCGCTAAATTTCATTTTGTTTTTGTGCTGCAAACATGGAGGAAGTGAATTTGGATTGCTGCGATATTATTTTAGCTGTTCCTCCGAATACTTGTCCACTACATCCTCCACAAAGTTTTGCACTTTTGGTTTTTTGACAAACTCCTGTGGGAGAAAATCAACTGCAATAATGGGTGTTTTTCTTTTTTAGTTCAGAGCAGAGCTCGAACTGTCAAAAAAATAATTGTGTTTCTTTTTGAGCTCTGATCGTTCAGAGCTTCAAATTCGTGTTTCTTTTTTAGTTCTGAACATGTTCAGAGCGCGCTCCGTGAGCTCAGAATAAAATAACAGAGTAAACGGAGTAAAATGCTGAGCACAAACAATTTGATATCTGAAAGCCGAAAAATTAAAAAAAATCATCGTCAAAACAATAAAAATGGCGGAAGAGGCTGGTCGCTCTAGTGCAGAAGGAAAGGTAATTTAGAAAAAACTTATTGCATATAGCATTTTTATGAATCAAATTTATTTCAGGCGTCAAATGGACCAACGCTATGACTGTTTTTTTAATTAATTTGATTAAAGAAAATTTTGAACGCCTTCAAACAGACGACATTTTAAATCATGACAGTTTAGTGCTCAAGTTGTTTCATAATTAAATCAGAGAGCTCTGAACATACTCTGCTCAGAACTCTACTCTACTCTAGTCTGTTCGCTTAGAGTCTGCTCAGAGCTCAGCTCTGAACTGAAAAAGAAAAACGCTAAATATCTTCATCACTTGATGAAGAAGATGAGGAAGACGACTCCAATAATGTTTCTAACAAACTAGGAACACTTGTTACAATATTTTCAATATTGTTTTCCATTTTGATTATATTTTTTTATAATTATTATATCAATTTCAAGAAATCACTTCACTGCTGGTATAATTTATGCAAACAAATGTGTTACAAAAAAAATGTCATTTGTCAAGTGTGACATATGACATTTAAAATTTATGAATGTGTGAGTGATTCTGCTTCTGATTCTGTTTTTAAAACCAGAAGGGAAATTCTCTTCTTTTCAGAATCAGAACTCTCACTTTTGCCCAATTGAACGCATTCAGAATGCTTTTTTTCACTTCCAGATTGCCAATTGAAAACGACGTAACGTAAATTAAAAGACAGAGTGACTCTATTATAATGACAGTTATTAATAATTATTATTGCTAGTTTTTACACTATAAAAGTGTTTTTTTTTTCAATAGTGAGAAAAAGAGGCGTAGTGTCAGATATGTAAATAATGATGAAACTTATTTTGTTTAGTACAGATAATTGACAGATCAGTCAAATATTGTTTAGTGTTTTTTGTTTAATGATAAGTGTAAAATATATAAATATTGATGAATTAAAATTTTGTTTAGGTACAGACAATTGTAAGATAGTTTCAAATATATTGCCATAAACGGTATTTACCCAACGTTTGAAATTTCCAGATGACGTTGTTTAACATTTCTGACATTTTCTTAACTGTCATATACAATAAATCTTCTGCGTGGTCTTTGGGACAAAATCGGTCATATACAATAATTCTTTTGAATGAACTCAAAATGAAACTAGCCTATCTATTTGAAATATAATTTTTAAGACTTTGGAACAAAATCAGACAACCGTGTGAACAGACATATTATTATTATATGGTATTTCGCTTATGTCAGCTTGTTGACAGAGTTCTGTCAGATGTGACAGTTGTATGCTTTACTAAGCTTTAATTGAAATGAGATTTCAAAGTGATACCTGTTCGGCTGTCTAATATTGCACATTGCAGGCTGGAACTCGGTGGAGTTCAACAAAATATGTGAACCAATATTTAGTAGATAACTATGGGAAATAAAATAACTTCTAAATTTGACATCGAAATAAATTATATCTTCGTAAGTCAGTTAGACCGCTCTTTTTTTTCTCAAGGCCTCACTGTGCTAACATAATAAATTAATCCAACAAAAAAAGTAAATAAACACTTCATTCATTCAATAGATGATGATAAGTAATCAAACCATTAACAACCCATGGTATAGTAAACAAATTCGTAAACATAAACTATCATAGAAAAAAATAAACTCTTCAGTCTTCATTACTGTCACTATGAAAAATTGTCTATTTAAAATAACGTAGAAATGAAATTATCACGTAGGTGTTAATTATTTATTCATGGTAAACATTGAACTAGCCAAAGAAGGTCGTTCGGACATAATTCAAGTTCAGCTTCGTGTGTGATTGTAGCCGGCGCGTCTATAACGACAACGACGAGCAACATTGTCGACGACGACAACGATAGTAACGACAATGAATGACGTTTAAATATACAATCAAAATATTAGCACGTGATAAACTTTGACAAAATGCTACTGATCATTGAGTTGAAAAATAAAACAAAAATTAAACATTAATTTTAATTATGTACACACTGAATGTATAAACTGAAATTTAAAAAATGCTAACGATTTTCAATGTTACCGGAAAACTCATGGTTTTAATTAATCCTTGAGTTGAACTATTTATGACAAACAATGTTAAAAAAAGGAAGTATAAATGGCCTATAGGATAGTTGAGGTTAAGGTTATGGTAACCAATGATATGCAAATTTAAAAACAAAAAAAGGGAACAGTGGAATTATTATTGTGCAGCTACCTAAAAATGTCCCAGCTGAAAGTGTGACAGAAAGTATAAACTAAAATGTCAATATTTATTGTTGACAAGTGTTAAGTATATAAATTAAGATTACTTACAATTCCATTTGTATCATTGATATTTTGTAAACTAGTAAAACACTTTTTCCCTTTAATTGAAAACAGGGCACTTGAACACGTCTAAACAGTGACAGTTCGTGGAAAAAAACATAACAAACAAACCTAAAGGTAGGGAATGTCAGAAATTATAGTGACCATTTTGTGATTTAAAATTACGTAGAGTGTCAAATAATTACTTAATAAAATTGCAATAATTTAATTCAATCAAACTCTTTTAAAATTGTTATAGTCATATATTCAAATTAATAACGTCAAAAATATTTGTTAATTCAAACTTATTACAAAACCTTATATTAACAATTTGATGATATAAATTAAGATTATAAAAGGGGAATAATATTCATAATTAAATAACTTAAACAACATCATAATTCATATCAGCTTTATAATTAACTGATTTTTGCAATATCAATTAATCTGCCTATAAAGTACTGACGTATAAGTGGTTTGACAATATTGACAGTGTTTTAAAAAAAATAATTATTTTCCATACTTAATTTGCATACGAAATTAAAGTTTACTTCAATTTATGGAAAATATTAAAAATAAGAATCATTATTTATGAATTTGTGTGTCATTTTAACTTGTACACAAAATAATATAATACTCGTAATGTATTTATTTTTATGGTTTAATCCCACTCTTAACTTAAAAATGGAAATATTTGCCTCGCATGGCACTTAACTCCATTTTATAGAACAAGAAAGAACTATTAATTGTTTGTTTTTTTTTTATTTAAATTAAACCAGTTTTAAACAAAATGTATTTAACCTTCTTTGTTATTATGGCTTAATAGGTACAATACCAAATTTGCTAAAAATTCTGAAATAATTGAAGGTTTAAATCTCTACAATAAAGACTTTATATGAAGTGCTTCTGTTCATTCTATAAAATTCTTCTTTCCTTATGCTCTTAACAAATAAGGAAGTGTCGTAAATATATATTTTTTCTTGGTTTAAGTTTCAACCCACCATTTGTTGCTTGAAGTTTATGTCAGTCAATTCTTAACATTTAAAGTTCTTTGTCCACGAAATATTTTTATTGAAAACTTAATCACATTATTTAGACATTTTATATGAATGGTTATTAAAAAGATTAAAATTTAATGCATAGAACTTTAATCCAGAGATATGCCCAGAAATAAGTCAAAATCCACCTTTAAATTTATTACAGTTTTAACAACTTAAGATACTTATACATACATACATACGATTAAATTAA
Organism: Eupeodes latifasciatus; assembly: GCA_920104205.1. NCBI lineage: Eukaryota > Metazoa > Arthropoda > Insecta > Diptera > Syrphidae > Eupeodes > Eupeodes latifasciatus. Next base: position 152,147,517 of record OV049925.1, read on the forward strand.
ATTGTTAAATAAATTTAATCGTATGAACTCTTAAATTGTTTTACAATCGTGTGCACCGAAAGTCAACTGTGACACTATTTCTAGAAACGTCATTGTCAGGTGATGTTTGATATCATCTATTGTCGTTGTTTAGGCAACTGACAATTTCTGACAATTTTGTCAATAATTTGACTCTTTATGGGCAACACATTTTGACATTTTATCATTCTATCTTGTTTCTACTAAATTTTCTTTAAAAAAAAAATAAAATTATATGCTTCTTTTTCCTGTCTCTTTTAATTTTTCATCAAAGAAAAAGATACAATTAAGAGACAGACGTCAAAATGAGGTTCAAAAAGTCCAATGCGAAACGTCAACTTGATGAATCGCTAGAACAAAGCTTCCAAATAACTGTGAAAGTTTCTGGTTAAATAACTTCGTCAATAAACAAAATTGACGTACATATGTATTATGTATATGAAGCAAAGTAAATACTCAAACCATTAAAATAATAACCTAACTTTCATTAAAATTAACTGTTTGGTGTGGTTAACACGCCACCACTGATGGAGTCAAAGACCCTTATTTCTTACGAAATGATCTAAAACCTGAAGTTTTGGTGAATGGCGAGTACTGAATTTTGTTGCCAAAAACTAAATAAGCTAAAAATCGACGACATTTGTTTCCAAAATAGACGGCATCTTGTCATACAACTCAAAATTGTCCCCCCGTTAGGGTTTTAGGGTCATTGGTTTATGCCGACAAACCAAAAACTTTAAAGTACTTAAAGCCTATAAATATTTAAGCCATATGACTAAATTCATTGGGAAAAGTAGTGAAAAATGAACTATGTAATTCGTAGACGTGGCGAACATATGTCAAAAATCATATTTTAAAAATAACTATAAGCTATGAAATTATCTACCAGATTTTAATAATATAACCTCTTAAGAAAATACTTATAATAAATCTTCTGTTCAACGAATTAGCTTACCATTTATGATAATGAAATTATAAGACTTCAAAACAAAATCTGACAACCGTGTGAACAGATAATTATTCATAAAAGAGTATTTAGCTAATGTCAGCTCATTGACAGCTTCTGTCAGAATCCTGACTGGTCTAAAAATATTGTAATATCTTACAATTGACAGTATTTAGCTTTAGAAGGAAACGATCCTGTCAACCTAGAAATATAAAAGTTCTACTCTACATGTTTGACGTTAAGCTGTCAGAAACATTAATATTACATCCAGATAGTCGTTAAAATGTCGATCGAATAAAAGTGGACGTTTTAATATTTTCGATTTTAAAAAAAAACCTTAAAAAGAGGTTATTTATGAGATACATTAAATAAAATTTTGTATCCGACTGACTTTTAAATTTTCAAAAATTTAACTCTATACCAAAAATTAAATTTATTTTTAAAATCTAATTGCGACGAAAAAAACAAAACAAATTAAACTTGAATAAATAAAAATAAACACAAAATACTCACTCAATAATTTCAGTTTCAATCATTTTGTTTGTTTTATTATTTGTTTATTTGTTTTAAATAAATATTTTCTTCAAAAAACACTCAACAAATTCTAAAAAAAAAAAATAAAATTTAAAAAATTAATTATAAAAGGAAGTTAGTTATCCGACAAAACGACACGACATACTACGAACGGCGACGTTAGCGTTCAATGTGTCACTTTCGATTTCACTTTTCCTCAATATAGTTAGACCGACTTTAAGATTAGACTTAAAAATAAAAATAAAAGTATCTATCTATCTAGCTGCTGCAATGTTACGTCACTTTGAATAATGCAACAACCAACCGAACCGTTTGGTATTTATGTGCAAAAATCCAATAACCACAGCTCTAGCTATGAGCAGTGTTGTATCTACGAGTATTTTTGCAACAAACTAAAAAGATACAACTTGCCGCACTATATAGGAGCTGCTCTCAAGAGTCACAAACCGTCGTCGTCGACGCGCCACCACCGCCAAGCCGTGCCAACCGAAAGGAAGAAAGGAAAAAACTAAAAATAATATTCAATATAATCAGAGATACTCGAAGCGGCTGCAGTAAGCACACAAAATTTAATGTGGAGGAAATCCAAGAACTAGTTTTGTATCTTTTTATTTTATTACAACTTTGTTTTTCAATCTATATACATACATTCATAAAATATCTATGCAATGCACAACTTTATAATAAAAATATCTATACCTAGTCTAATAAACTAAGCTATGTCGAATTAACTTGTTGGGCAAAACAAAAATAACAAATAAAAATTGAAATCGAAATTGAAACTTGAAACGCTTAAAAACCGCGGAAGTTTAAACTTGTTCAAGCTGCAGTTACAAAAATCAGACTAACAGACTTAGTTAAGTTAAAGTATCTCTGTTGTAACAAATGGGAATGTGAATTAACTTCAAGCAGACTGACTGAACTAAGAGTGTCAGAAATGAACGCTTATAGCTAATTATAAGATCGCAATTTTTCGAAATAATGTGGGAAGTATAATTTTTTTTTAATTTTTTTGTTTTTTACTTTAAACTGCGTTGCGTTCTCGTATAAATATACATATAAATTCTTTTATTTGTTTACTGTTCTTTATTTTTGTTCGAAAAGTTACCGGAAAATACGTCCGATTGCGAACTGCGGTTGTTAACAACTGATCTGGCATCATATCAATTTGTTAGCTTTAACTTGAGTTTGAATAAGTTATCTACATTTAGTAGCTCCACAAAAGAGTATTTAGGTATGTATGTTTTTATTTTTGTGATATACATACTAGGCTTGCCAGATTGGGCTATTTATCGGAAATTGAGCTATTTTTCCAAAACTGACGTATGATAGCGCAGTAATAATTGGGCTATAAATAACCAGCAAGTCTAATCTTAGGGTGATAGTTTTCTTTTGCACAAAAATGATTTAAATTTTTTAACTTATGCATCAAAAAATATGACAGCCCAAAAACAAATTGAACTATGTGTAAGTAGCTCAAATTTTATCCTGGGTGATATTTTACGTGGCATAAATAATTGACTCAAGCACAGTATTATCTGTATCTAATTATTAAACTTATGCGTCAAACATTTCAGTATGACAGTCCAATTATAATTGAGCTATAAGTTAAGTAGCCCAATTCTAATTTTTGAATTTTTGGCGATATTTTCGTTCGCACAAATACATAAATGAAATAAACAGAACATTTGTTGTCAAATTTTTAAACCTATGCATTAAAAAAAAATAAATATGACAGCCTAAGAATAATTGAGCTATAAGTAGCCCAAATCATATGATATTTTCCTACGCACAAATAACTGATATAAATACAAAATTTTCTATCAAATTATTAAACTTATGCATCAAAAATGTTAGTATAACAGTCCATTTATAATTGAGCTATAAGTAGCCCAATTCTAATTTTGGGTGATATTTTCTTTTGAACAAATAAATGATATAAACAGAACATATTTTGTTATCAAATTATTATACCTATGCATTCAAAAAAATTAATTATGGCAGTCTAATAATAATTGAGCTATAAGTAGCCAAATTCTAATTTTGAGTGACTTTTTTTCAAGTTAAACTATTAAACTTCTGCGTCAGCACAGCTATAGTCAAAAGACATTTTTTTTCCATGAACATGATTAAACACAGCATCGTTCCTTACAATATTGAATTTTGTATTTTTGCTATGGTTAGATAAAACAAATTGCTTTTTTAAAAAATGGCCAGCCTTATTTGAAACGATTCTTTAGCCAGAATGAGATGGCGATTTTCTTTTTGAGATCTGAGCAGGTCACAGAACTGTCAAAAACAATTTGTCTATTTTGTTAGCTCAAATTTATCAAATCACAAAATTTTTTCATCGGTGCTAGTTTAGAGCTTATTTTTAAGTAATTTCAAACAAAAATCTAAAATGAATTTCGAACACTGTTGAAAATCTACCTCAGGTAAACACAAAATTGAATTGGAAGCTTGTCAGAAAATTGCGAATGACAGTTTGGCGCTCAGGGGTCTCACTCAGAGAGGCGAAAAAGAAAAACGTTAATAAACTGCTTTTTTACAGCTTATAATGTTAACTGTGTAAATATTGATACCTCATCAATTTTTATGAACAGTGTATAAATTGTTGTTAGTCTTTTAAAAATAAAAATTAAATCTAATTGAATGTATCAGATTAGTTTTTGTATTGGAGTTGAACTATTATTTGGGCTATTTTTTCTGCTCCAGATTTTGGGCTACAAATATTTTTAAATTCTACTATCGCGCTATTTCAGGACATGGCAACCCTATTCTATACATGCTGAAGTTACTTATGGCATAACATATAATAAGGAAAGAGAAATATTTATAAATTTTTATGTTGGTCGAAGATATTGGTTAGCAGCTCGAGTTGTTTGACCAAGTTCGGATGCAAATTTAATCAGAAAACAAACTTTTATATTTGTTTGAACGCATGCAATATATACAATACATAAACGAAAATGAAAGAGCTATGACCCCTAAAGATTAGGTTAGGTTCGTAATGTGAATTCCAATTCATGTAGGCATCAAATTCAAGGTCATATCTTAAGTCTATCACTTTAGTTTAAGCTTCCGTAGTGTATTTTTAAATTTGATCGACTTTTGATAAATATATACACATTTAATGTGGTTTTGGGTTTTTGGATTAAATGATGAGTGTAATAACATTAATTTGGATTTTTAATACTTCCCAGCTGATTTTTCTTATCAAAAGTAGTTAAAAATTTGGCTTTCGATCTTTCAAAATCGGTTTAAACAATAATGGAAAAAATATCATTGTCAATATAATTCTCAATCTCTTTTAATTGTTTTATTTTACTTTGAATGTATACAATTGTTTTTAAAATTTTAAAATTATAAAAAAAAACGTGTGCATATTTAACAACCTTTTGTCTGGTTTTATGTTTGAAATACTATATACATATGAAAAGTCTACAAATTTGATCGACATTTTTGAACATACAGATCTTAAGCTAATATAAAATACCTTGCAATAATTTTCGCGTGTAGGAAGGCCGTGTGTGAATTGGTTTTTAAATTTTATACCACATATTGACATTGGTGTGGTGAAAAAATGTATGGAAAATTTAAAGGAATACATTTTTGTAAGTGTTTTACGTGTTAAATAACAGCTGATCAAAAACAGCTGAGATGTCAAAAAAGGAATCCAAAGGTGTCCAAGAATTTCTGGGGTATGTAGGTATCTGACAGAACAGCTGATTCAACACATGGTTGAATTTCAAGAAACTTGAAAATTGATTTCAGCTTTTTGTATTTGTTGGTAAACAAAAAGATACAAAATGTTAGTTGAAGTTGTATTTGAGGATGTTTTGTAAATACTAGACGATGAAGAAGCTATTTGCCCCCGAATTTTAGATGGTAATTATGATCTATTTTTTTAAACTTCAAAATTGACTTATTTTGTTCTCCTATCAATTCATCATCGTCCGACGAATCAGTTGAATTATCCATTAAATGTTTTATCTTACAATAATTTTGACTTCGAAGCTTAAATGTTTCTCTGCTTTTTGTGAACAGCTGAAAGTTGTTTTTATTTTTTGATGGCTATCTCAATACAGCTATCCAACTCGTTCAACTAGGTATCTTAAAAGCCACCTATCCACCTAAGAAACGCAGCCAATAAAAAGTTTTCTCAAACACAACGTTGACAACTAAAAAGTTTGAAAATTTAACTAAAACACAGCCCTAAGGTGAAAAGTTTTGGATGGAGAACAAAATTTTCAAAAATGTGATACTTTGCTGTTTTGACAAGCATACTTATTTAATAATTCTTTTAAGGTTAGATCTTAAGCATCATCAAGAGTTTTTTAAAGTTTTTTTTTCAAACTTTTTAAAATTTAAGTGATGTTTGACAGCAAATTTGACAAATGTGACAGTTTTAATCCATAAATTATTTGTTGAACGTATTTGACGTTTTAAACGTCAGAATAAGTCAGCTCAAAAAAGTCCAATTTTTTGCAAATAGGTTATATTTAATTATTTTTTGAAGAGCAATAACATGTAACATGTATATATTTTATCTTTAATAAAAACTTATGTTACAGCCGACTGTCATTACGTACCTATTCCATCAATGTCCAATTGACATAAATAAAACTCTAGCAAGTATATGACAACTTAATTTTTGTCTAATCACCTTTAAATTCTCAAACCGTATAGCTATACAATCATGTCCATTATTTCTTTTGTTCGTTCTAATATGTTATTAATTATAATGTTCCATCAAGTCCACGTGTATACTGATGCTTAAAAAGCTTGTTCTTTTGCTTCTAAAACACAAAAAATAAGCCAGAATTATAAAATAGTGTGATTTATTCAAATGCCTTCGGAAGGTAAAGTACACGTAACTAAATTACGAGTATATCAAGGCAACGTCCGTTCGTAAACCTCTTTTTAAGTTTAATAGAATAAGCCAGAGTAAATGACAATGACATCTCGGTACAGTATAGAAAACATATCGTTCGTTTATAATGCGTTCTTGTTGTAAATATGCTCATGTTCAAACGTCACCGTCGCGGTCGTTCTCGATGATATTTGTAATGACTTTTATTTTTAAACTTACTATAGCCTTGGTTATGTGCTTGCTTAGAACATTGATATGTGAATAAATAGGTTTATTTTTATTTTAATTGATTTGGAAAGGTCATGGTTTCAAAATGAACATTACACATTGACATTACTCACAGACTAACGCCTACTTTAGGTAATGCTAATAGATGGCAATTATTAATGACTTTGGATAAATAATGGTTTTTAAGTTTGACACTAAAAGATCTTATAGGGTTGGGTTCAGGTTTTCAAAAATTCTAAAATAATAAGCAAATAATATATTGTAAAATAATCTCTGAAAGATTGAATAGTTTTTTTTATGAATTCTTACGGTTTAATTGCACCGGTTCGGTTGTTTGCGATTAAAGTTAAGTGCACTATCATCAGAACTGTCAACGGATTGACAATAGCTGATGGCAATGAGAAATTGACGGTTGGTAGATTTGTCCACAAAGTTTAATAATTTAATTTTCAGATGGATATTGGATTGGTTTATACGCCCAACCAGAACTTTAACTATAATACGACAATAAAGAAATCGTCAGTAATTGTCAAATGCCATAAACAACGACATCTGACAATTTCAAATGTCAGCTGTCAATGAAGTTGTCACACCAAATTGTAAGTTGACACGGTCTGATTGTTAGACATTTAGGTGAGATCTAAAAATATTTAAAAATGTGACAGTCGTCTGTACATATAGCTTAATTAATAGATTCTATTGTTGTCATAAAGTCACGTACACATCACGTTCACCCCAAATAATACCTTCTTGAAACTCCATGACATTGGTCGATTATGTAACAAAGTCAATTTTTGTTTGCAAACAATTCATCAGCATCACAAATTTGTATTCGAAGATCAAACACCTTTAAAAGCTTCAATATATTATGATGACGAATTGACTTAAGCGTTTAACTATCAATTTAAATAAATCCAAACAAAATTAAGTAATTATACAAAACGCTGATACTCTCAAATGAGCTTGACCCAAATCATACTTATGTATATCGAATGGTAATAGCTTATGGCTCATAGAAAAGTGGCCCGGCATAATGTTTATAAACTATTCAAGCCGAGTTGACGAATTTTTCAAGGTCATTATGTTTCCATACATTGAGAAAAACAAATCAAAACAAAGTACAAAACCAACATGTTGTATAGAAGCGATGAATATTAAAGAAGAAAGAGGAAGAAGAAAACAAAGAAAGGAAAACAAATTAACAGCAAACAAGCTCGATTATATTAAACAACTTTTAAGTTCAAGTTCATGCTTTGTACGACGTGTGGTCGTGGTCTCTATGCTGTCGATGGACTGTTTGGCTTCAGATCCAATTGGGTTTGTTCATTTACACTCTTTTTTAAAGTAATCTAGTGTAGACGATAAACCTGACGCATCTTATTTCTTTTTCTCTTAAGTCTTTATCATGATCTTTTTGTACTAACTTGAAACTTTACTGTGCGAAAGCCTTTGTCTTTGTTATTGAGATTCTGATGCAGCACCGCATTAAGATGCACAATAACCAAGCGAATGAAAGTGATATAGCCATATAAACGTATAGGCAATAAAATTAATCGACGAACGTGCCTCGGCGAGGTTCAAGACCATTTCTAGGGCGAAACAAGCAGAGGCGGCCTTATACTTCCTGCTGTCACGCCTTTGGACTTTTTTAACCGTGTTGTCACGTTTTGCATTAAAAGCCAATATGCGTCAAGACGCACAATCAAAGCTATGGTATAGAGGTTGTTATTGTAGATGGTTGATAATATGATTGTGAATAATGACTATCAAGGGCTTTTGTCCTTCAGATGACCACCCGACATAATATTTAAACTGTCAGAGAGGCGAATAACTTCGCTTGCAGCAAACACGACATGTATGTAAATTGTTTATACGGGCCCTGGTACTTTCATTCCACAAGCATATTCAATTACAGTAGCAGCAGCAGCAGCATAACAAGAAGACAAAGACCAAGTCAAAGAAGAACAAGGTAAACGTGGTTATTTTCCATTGAAATGTTGTGGTAGGTTAAGTTTTAGTACAAAATATTATGAATTTTTGTATAGTACGTAGTTGTATAGTCGATAGAACAAGATATTGTACCTTTTAAAAAAGTCATGCAGTTTCTTTGCCGAAACCTTACACAAACAGGTCAGAGATATGTCACTTATATTATACATAATTACTCATTAGTAACTAGGTCAAAACTGTGATTAACATTAAGCCGTGTAGTGTATGCATATATTTTTGTTTTACGGTGCACTATAGCATAGGTCCATCATGTCGACCGAAAACTATGTTTATGCTACACACAATAACTTTTTAGACCTTGATGACATTTCAAGTGAAAATCTTTTGCTTAGTTTATAAATGACATAATAAAAATGTCATTTGTGCTGTAGGATTTTTTGTCCAAAGCGGTGTTCAGCATATTTAAATATTTTTGCATAAGAAACTGTGTTGGATGTGGTTGTGTCTGAAACTATATCACTCTCTATTAAATTTGTTGATAGAAATTACACCATATGCCTTAACAGTCTTATTCTAACAAACGTATTCTAAAAATGTTCTAACTGACAGATGTCCGAAAACAAAACCCTATTCATAAAAATATAAACCGATTGTCTTACTTTTTTGGATTCCTTTTTCCCATTAGTGATTTTGATCCGAGTTCTTCTTGGAATCCAGATTCGAGACTAAGATGTCAAACCACATAAATATTGACATTTTATGATTAAATAATCCTCACTAGATATGGTTTAAATTTGTTATATCAATCTGTTCTAAAGTTTTATTAACAGTAATTAATAGTTCGCTTAAAATAAATAAAATGTTCGTTGACCTAGCTCAAAAGCCATTTTGCGATAGATCTTTTATCTTTAATCTTTATTGAATACATCCTAACACAGTAAGAATACACTTTTAAATCTGTGATGGATCTATGAACATTATTAATTAATTAATTATACAATAATAAAAATAATATTTCACTAAAAATAAAATAAATAGAGTTCCGAATATGCTAATGATAAAAATAATGCAAAAGTTTAAGTTGATAAAGTAAGAAAATAAAGAAAATAAATTGCATACATATATGTATTTTATAATCTCACTTGAGATTGCTTGAAATAAAACATATACGTTTTTTACTCTAGTTTGACGGGAATGTCCCCAGTTCCTTCTTAAATCGATGTGTGTCATTCGGATGGCAGCAATGAAGAATTGTCTTTCGGATACTAAGTAGTAAAATCGTGGTAAAATCAAGTCTAGAGATCTGTTTGATGTCGGAAACTTGATTTTGTTGTAAAGGCAGCGTGGTTGTTTTGTTCTTATTATGTTCTGAAGAATAACAAGAGTTCTAAACTTGATATAGTCTTCGAAGGTCATATCCATCAAGTTTTTTGCTAAGTGTGATACGTGGTCATATCTCCTTACACTATAAATATAGCGTATAGTGCTGTTGAAAGCTATTTGTAGTTTTCTCCTACTTTCACTATCACAGTTGTAAAAAATTTCACAACCATAAACTAACACAGCAATAACCAATGATTTCGCAAGGAGCAATCTTGTTTTCATGGGTGTAAATTTTTGTGCGGACCACAAAGTTCTTAGGACTCCATAAACTTTTCCTACGATCAAATTTATGTGATTATATTCCATGTAAGTGTACGGTTAAAAATAACACCAAGGTTTTGACGTGACAACGTCTTAAATTAGGTTGCGGCTGGGAGTCACTTATGAAAAAGTGTAACGCCCGGTAACGTTACGATGAGTCACCGAACGAGAGAGAGGCCCGCCGAATGCCTTGCGTCTCTCTCCCACTCAACTATGATCGGTCTGCCGCGCGCGCAGCACTAGAGAATTAGGCGCATTGAATCGGCGCATGCTTGTGTCTCTGTCTTTGTCTTTCTCGAACGTTCTTGGCGTTGGAAAAACAAGAAAGCGTCATAATACAAGTTCACACGTGTGGTTAAAGTATCGTCAGCTGTGTCTGTAGTGAAAATGTGGAGTGCTTAGATTCGTCATTTACAACAACTACAACAATAAAGGTAAATAATTGTACACTGATATTTCATTATCGTAAACTATGATTGATTGATTAATTGTTAGATTGACACAAAAGTTGAGAAACTGAGTTTATAGGTTATGTCATACTATTGATAAATGTTGATAGTGTTAAGTAAATTATTAGTTTAAAAAATTTGTGCAATTCTTATTTTCATTCAATTCCTTGTTCCTATTGCGCAATTTAATTATATTCATATCAATAAATATTCTACCGAGAAAAAGACGTTGTCACGTAAAATCTTCGCCCGTAAAACCGACTTTACAGGCAACCATTTTTTTTTGCACTATTCAGAAATTCAATTCTTGAGTTGTTAAGCAAAATAGGCGGAAAATATGAAAGGTCTACTATCTTTCGTGACATTACTAAGCACTTACACTTATTTGGATTGAGCACGAGACCGTTCTCCAAAGACCAGTTTTCGATATGTTTCAAATCTTCATTTGAAATGTTTGCACAGTTTTCTATTAAACCTAATGGACAACTGAGGTAAATTTGGGTATCGTCAGCATATAAGCGCTTAGACGAGCGAAGAATAATGGAAGCAATATCATTAATGAATATGGAGAACAGAAGTGGCCCAGGAATTGATCCTTGAGGAACACCTCTGGCCAAGGAGACAAAAGCTGACGAAACATTCCCAAGAGTAACTGACTGTTTTCTACCAGATAAGTAAGATGAGACTAGTTCTGTAGCAAAAGGAGAAAAATTAAAGCAAAAGTGTAGTTTCTTAAGGAGTATAGTGTGATCCACCATATCAAACGCTTTTGAAAAATCTAAAAGAACTAGAAACGTTACATAATCTTGATCCAATTGTTCTCTTATATCTTCACCGACACTTAACAAAGGAGTTGTGCAGCTATTTTTTGCTTTAAAACCAGACTGATATGGAATAGGTTGTTTGCAGTTAAGAACTTATTAATTTGATTATGCATTATTCGTTCACATACCTTAGAAAGAAATGAAAGAATCGATATAGGTCTAAACTCTTCACCTGTTGAATTCTTTGGGATTGGAATTATTTTTGCCAATTTCCATTGCTGTGGAAAAATAGCTGTCATAAAAATTGTATTTATCACATGATGACGGTGAATAAATGAGATGTCAAATATATCTTGAATAATTTAAAGAGTTGTCGAACTTTAAATAAAGAACATTGTAAGAAAATTTCAAGTATACACATATTCTTTCATTAAATAAATTACTCTCATTTTTTAATTGCTTTTTTTAAAGTAAAAAAATTCTATGCATTGAAAGTTGTTCCACTGAACGCATTTCATCGCATTTTTGTTCATATATTTGCCCAAACTATACGTTTTGACAGTAAATTATGAAAAACTTTTCAACATTTATGTATCCATTATATTTAACAAATTTAAGCCAAGCTCAAACCTGGCTGCCAAACCGTTGCACAGCCAATTTTTCATGGAAAGGCATTTAATTTTATAGTCAGCTCATTGGCAGTTTTTGTAAGAGCACTGACAGATGTGACAGTATTTGGCCAGTTTATATTTTTAAAATCAAAGAGATGTATTTTTTTAGGAATACGAACACAATTTCCCGATTTCGTTGTCAAAACTTATAGAATATAATTTTTATTATTTTATTAATTTCTGTTTCCGCTGTCAACATTTTACAATCGCGCAATTAAAAATGTAGACATGAAATGCGAAATGCAAGGCTTATTCGATTTTTAGGTGAGAATGAATAGTAAATTCTGCTGATAGTGACAGATAAATAGCTGTCAAAATAAAAATGTGATATTGTTATGTAATCCAATTAAGCTTCCAAAACCGACTGCAAAATTGTATCGGTTATCTTCTTTCATAAAAACAGTAGAAATATTATTAAAAACGGGCATTTTATTTCCAAATGTTATTTTAACTTACTTAAAAATTTCACCCAGGCAATTATTATTTTTACAATTTTGTCTGAAAATTCAATTGATTTGAATCCAACGGAGTTGCATCACCTTACTTTGACGAAGAAATTGTGAGAATCATTTCATTTGACGTTTTGGCTGATACTACTCCTTGCCCCTTGGCGTTGGCAGTCACAAAACTGTCAACAAAAATATTAGTGCTCAGGAAAATCAAGAAAAAATGATCTAGCAATCGAGTGAATAGCATACTTTACTTCACCTATTTTTTAGTGATTGAAACGAAAATGACAGTTGAGAGACCAAGTGTATTTCATATAATTATATCAGAGGCCTCTGAAATTATTCTGCTCATCTGTTTGTTCTGCCAATCGCTTATTAATTTGTTTGTTCTGTCAAATTAACTGACAATTTTTTTCAGAAATCTTAGTGACCAACCTGGTCAATTGTAAGATCTGACAATCATCTGAACTTAGCCTTAGACATTTCTTTTACAATTTTTAAAGTATGGTTGAACAATTATGAAGTAAAAGTAATTTGGAATTTTTTGGCTGTTTGAAATTCCTTCCCCAAAACCGTTACTAGCGGAAATAAATACTTTTGCATTAAAATTAAGTGCATTCAAAGATTTATAAATCACCTTTCAATAAAACCATACACAGATGGCGCCACCATTAATTAAGGAGATTTTCAAACACAGCTGTTGAAATGTCAAAATTGACACAATCTTTATTTTCTTTGTGGTGTTTACAACGAAATTTTTTACCCAATTTGAATAAAAGAAAAACTCAAGAATTGAATTTATGTTTCTTTCTCTAGAAATTGCCAAATTATATAAAAATCTAAAATTTCAATCGCATAAAAAATGGCATGTGAGGTGAAAACATTCGCCAGCATCAAAAATCTCCACAAAGTTCAGGAATTCTTTGGTTTGTCTCACGGTAAGTCAACACATTCTCCTTAAAACTTCCAGCAAATAAAAACAATATTATTTTAAAAAACAAATAGATGAGAACTGGTTAAATGCAGTCCAATACGCCATATCCCCAACCAGCGAACTAATTGCTCTGGCTCTGGGTGAAAAATTGGCTCTTCTGTCATCTCAGTGGGACAACAAAAGCCAACTTGCCACATTCGCACCAAGTTGGTCTGGCGAGATTGTCAATCCCAATGAAATCATAACCTCGGTGATCTGCTTGCCCATGTACGGGAAGAATGTGAGCTCAGGCGCCGAATGGACTTGTGTGGCAGTGGGACTCTCTTCGGGGTATGTGAATTTTTACACAGAAACTGGCAACAAATTGTTTTCGCAGCAATGCCACGACAGCGCTGTCTACGGCATCAAATCACTTTACAAACGTGACTCAGAAGAATCACTTCTCTATATTCTCTACGACATTGGGGTTTGTATATTCAAAGGCGATGATATCTTCCCATTTCTTGTCAGCAAGAAGAATCATCTCGGTCACAATGCCGAGCCCGCCTATGGCGCCAAATATTTCGCCGACTTTGAGAGTCCAGAAATGATTGCATATCAGAAATTTAAGTATCCCAAAGACCGAGAATGTGTCATCAATGACACAGTTGTGGCGGGGCCAATAAGAACTGGAACATTTGACCACATCGTCCAACAGAGTCTAAGTTCGGGACTGTATGCTAAGGTCGGTGACTTTCCTGCTCAGAGTTCACTCGTCCTGGGAGTTGGAACAGAACCATATCTGGGACTGTACTACGCCGAGGAGGGCTATCGAACTATATCTGTGGGTGATGTGGCCAAAGATGTCCTTGGAATGGTCTACAAAAATGTCCTCGGAGGATTTTTCAGTTCGAAGCCAGCTCCAAAGACACCTGAGGAGCAGCCAGTTGGGAAGGAGACTTCAATGCGTTCTGGGACTAGAATTTACGATGGCAAACGAGATGGTTTCAGTATTTGGATTGCTCCTGGCAATCAACTAGCCGTCATAGCTGATAACCTGGACCGTGTTATTCTTGTAGATTGCCGCCGAGGGGTGGCTCTTCGTGTTTGGAAGGGCTATCGTGACGCCCAATGTGCCTTTGTCAAGGTGAAGGAAAAAACGCTCAAAGGAGACAAAAGCGATCGCAGAAGAGCCCTTTTCCTTATCATCTACGCTCGCGGAATGGGATGTCTCGAGATCTGGGGCATGCAAAATGGACCCAAAGTAGCCGCTTTCACAGTTAGCAAAAATGGACAGTTAGCGTACATGACCCATGGTTTGATGGGAGTTGTCACCGGAGCCAAATGCAAAGCAACTCTCAACTCATGTCTATTCCTCGATCCATCTGACCAGAGTCTCAAGGAGATAACTATTCCATTCCACTTTGCGTTGCGCGAAGAAAACTCCAAGACCTCCAGAGACATTCACTTGGTTCGACGGCTGAAAACCATTCTACGGGAAGATCCTGATAGCTGCAATCTCGAGACAGTCAGAGAGATTTGTTGTGACTTTCAAACAGACGAAGTTCGCCTGCAGTGTCTGGAGATGATGGCCAAAAACAAGAAAATGCCACCAGAGTTCTTCTCCGCTGTGGTGGTTTCCTTCACTTCGGAATCGAATGAAAAACTTGAACAACTCCTGGAATTCTATCGAAGACTAACGGAATTTTACATTGCCATGAAGAATCCGCCAAAGAAAGAAGAAGAAAAAACCTATGAGACACTTTCCCTCTCCGACAATGATTTGGAAACAATTGAGCAGATAATGGAACTCTTGGCCGACCGACCCACATCCAACGCACAAGCTACCCAATCGAAAGTAACTTTTCAGGTAAAACACCAACAAGATGGAGAGTTTGTGGAATACCTGAGGGTGTTCAAATCAAACGACGGCATACCCCAACTCAACCCGGACAAGAGCAATTTGCTTGGAAGCATAAGTGAGAATCTTTTTAGGAATTGTTTCAAGGGCCGCTTTTGTGAACAACATTTCAAGGAATCTGCTCGAGCTGCTGCAATCTCTAGCGAAGATCTAATTGTCCTGGCATTGAACTTCTGGCTAGAGAAGACCTTCACCTATACCTCCAGGTTTGTTTTTTCATTTTCTATTATTTCTAAAGGTTGTAACAGGGCCTGTTGCATTCCAGGGAGGAAATCATTAACGACATGATGCATCTTGGAACCATCGTTAGTGCAATTTGCGATCTAGCAGGGGATAAAGTCAAAAGCTTTTCCTACAATTCAATCTGTCCGTGGTGGCAAGCCGTACGAGAACTGCTTCTGGAAAGTCCACGTTCCCTGAGTCTTATGGTGGCAATCGTTTGTCGAACTGTTGCCAAGACAATAAGACGCTCTCAAAATGATGTGAGGAACTCTTCGATGTCTTCCTTCGATGAATGTAATAATTTGGTGTTTTTTTTAGGGATCATGTGAAGAAGGCGAGGAGGAAGTATGGGAACAAATCTCGCAGGACGAAGCCCAATGGTCTCTGCTAATTGGAAAACTTGATGATATCGCTGTTTTGGGAGCAATCTTGGAGTAAGAGAGAGAGAGGCACACATTTTTAAGGAGGTATTAATTTTTGTTTTATTCCAATTTAAAGATCACCCATGCTCAGCTTGGATCCAACAATGACCGAACTGCCTTACGAAAGCCCAGACTGCAGCTTAAAAGCCATAGTTACCAAAGGCAAAGGAGTTGTTTCCGATTTGGCAACCAAGTGGCTTCTGTACTCTCGAATCCATCCGACAAAAATTCTCGAACGTGATCCTTCCGCAGCCGATCAAGATGAGGAACCAGTGCCGAGGCGCTTACAAGTCCTACGGCGCCATTTTCCCTTCAGTCTGGAATCCGGTGTTATTTTGAGTATGATGTCGTGGGAATACATGGTCCACTGGAGCAAAGAACTTCAAAGTCTTGACCACATGAGAGCGAGTCTCATATGCTTGGGCACCTTCAAAGAATCCGACTACGCCCTAAAGCACGGCATGTGCTGCATGATCTGGAATGCCACCATCAAGTATCCCCTGCAATCGACAATGAAAATGATTCAGAAAGCCGGACGCATTCCGGATGACAAGACCTGCCTCCAAGAAGTCGGAATTCGTTCGAGTTTTGTCGGGGATTTCCTTGATCTTTGTCTGGAATTTCTTATGCACTTTGATATTTCTATGAGTCATCGCAAGAGGGAGCTGAAATTTGAGGAAATTCTATCTGATGGTCAATTACCGCTACACTATATCGCCTTGCAGCGGAATCACGCAATTCAAGAGATCCTCCAGCTCCACATCGAACTCTGTCGAGTTCTGCAGTTCATTGTCTTCTTCCAGATGAAATATTCGAAGCCAATCACAACTCTATTCGATGCCATGGCAAATAAGACATTTTTCGCTGAAGTTAATAAGGAACTGCCGTACGTGTTGCCCGAGGCAGATATGGTTCTGCAGAAGCATCGTGAGGAGTTCCTTTGTCGAGTGGTGACCGCTTCGATGGATCTGATAAGAGAAGATCTCGAGCGATTGTATGTGGTAGAGCACACTTGTTGGATGGAGAAGGTCTACGAACTGGCCGAGTTGTGGAAACTCGAGAGAACTGGGATCAAGCGACATCAGGTAGGTTCTCTTTCCCTCTCTCTATTAATTGTGCATTTGTAACACTTTCATTGTTAGATTGTTGAAATGTATGCCCACGGTTGGGACTCCTATGCAAATGATCTCCTACGCGACATGGTTGACGACATGGAAATGGGTAAGCTGCTCCTTGAAATCGCCGGACGTCGAATGAATCTCTTTGCCAAGACATCTGGTGAGCGGTTTTCAAAGATCGCATCCGTTGGCCAACAACTGCTTCATTATCTCGACAATTTAGTAAGTGTCGGAGGCGTCTACTATCCCCAGACTTGATTCTTTAAAAACAAATGTATGTATATTTTTCTAGAACGAGAACAAGTCGAATGGCATTCAGATAACAGGAACGTCCCCAGATGAAATTGATCTGATTTCATTGACCAAACTAACTACCGTTGCCTATGAATGTTTGTCAAAGAAAGAGAGTAAATATTTGCACATAGCTGGTCAAATGTTCGACGCTTGTAGTGTTCTACAGGAATAGGGCAACTAATCTATGTTTTTAATCGTTTTTCTATGTTCTTCTTTTCTTAATTTTTGTTTTTACATTTTTCTAGAAATAAGAATGAAAGCATATTGAAATATTTTATCAGTTTGTATAGCATGTGATATTATGTTTTGTGAATTGTGGCAAGTGAGGATTTTGAAAATCCAAATCCAACATCTTGAGTTTTGCCACAAATAAATGTTCAAAAAATCAACAACAAAAATACATATATTTTATTGTTTTTTAGTTTAATTAGTTTTGTTTTAAATGTTGGTCATTCGAGGTTAACTCTCATTCAGCGCTATGTGAATGAGGCTTATGTGAGTATTGGGACGAAGGCGGAAAAAATGGCTTAAGCGGTTAATGAGGGCAAAACAAAGTAGATGCTGTCGTTAAGAAATAACCTACTACACCGACCCGACGGCTCGGTCAAAACGTCACCATCGACGTAATACGTAACTTTGAGGAAGGTAAGAACTTTGTCTACCTAGGCTCCGTTAAGCCTCCAAAAAACAACACCAGCGCTGAGATTGAACGAATAATTACTCTCACTAACCGCTGTTTCTTTGAGCTGAGAAAGCAATTGAGTAGTAAAGCCCTTTCTCGAGCAATCAAAGAGTCGCTATAAAAGACCCTCATCATCCCCGTCCTGCTAAATGGTGCAGAAGCATGGCGCATCATTTAAGTGTCGAAGGTAGTCAAGATTTATCCTCGGATCATACTCTAGTAATTTTATCACTGATTTAGACGGAAATAATAGAAAAAAGTAATCGTAAGCTTGTGAAACGAATTCAAAAAAAAAGAGGCTGGTATGCGACCCACACTGATAACTTCCCATCCCGTCTATCGATTTGTCTTGCTTAAAAGTTTGTCTAAATGTATCAATTCTTACCAAATTTGCGTTCTATTTTTTGTAGGTTTTATTTTTTTATGAAAAAACGGACTGTTGGATTTTTATAAAAAAAATACTGAATATCGAAAACAATATTTTCTGTAAAATAAAATAACTTTGAAGCCAATATTTGTAATTTTTGAAAAGCTATTTTAGTCGAAAGTAACTTTTTACAAGTTTTAGTATTGTTTTTTTTTTTTAGGTTTTTATTTTTTGTAAAAAAAACTGTCAATTCGATTTTTCTCAAAATTTTATAGAATGTTGAAAACAATATTTCTTATCACATAAAATTAGTTTGAAGCCAATGTCTCAAATTTTTGAAAAGATATTTACGTCGAAAAACAATTTTTACCAACTTTTATAATTTTTTTTTTTTGGTTTTTATTTTTTGTAAAAAAACTGTTAATTCGATTTTTCTCAAAAGTTTTCCTAATGTTGAAAACAATATTTCTTATAAGTTAAAATTAGTTAAAGGCGATTATCTCAAATTTTTGAAAAGATATTTGAGTCGAAAATCAATTTTTAATAACTTTTGTTAATTTTTTTTTTCGGTTTTTAATTTTTTGTAAAAAAAAACTATCAATTCGATTTTTTTCAAAATTTTACTGAATGTTGACAACAATATTTTTTGAAAGATGAAAGTAGTTTAAAGCCAATATCTCAATGTTTTGAAAAGATATTTGAGTCAAAAATCAATTTTTACTAACTTTTATTAATTTTTTTTTTTTGAGTTTTTATTTTTTGTAAAAAAAACTGTCAATTCGATTTTTCTCAACATTTTTCAGGATGTTGAAAACAATATTTCTTATTAGATAAAATAAGTTTGAAGTCTTAATCTAAAGTTTTTAAAAAGATATTTGAGTCGAAATTCAATTTTTACCAACTTTGAGCAATGTTGTTTTTAGGTTTTTATACTTTATAAAAAAATTGTCAATTAGATTTTTCTCGAAATATTATTAGATGTGAAAAACATTATTCTTCGTTGCACAAAATTGTTTTGGAGATGAAATCATATTTTAGTCGTAAAATTTTCGAGGTGACAAGTTTTTTTTCAGTTTTTTTGATTTATAAAAAAACCGTTAATTGGATTTTTTTCCACTCTAGGGACCTTGAAACGTCGAGAAATGTCAAAATTTTCAATTTGACAAATCGGACCCATTACAATAACTTCCTATGGGAAGTTAAAAAGTATTTTAGCTGTTACTCAAACGTTTGACAAGGTTTGGGACTTGAGTAGCTGATGCATATTGACCTTCCCAGGAGTACTACAAAATACTGAAATCATATGATACGAACCGACTTTTTAGAGTACAATACGACCAAAATTACTCGGTATACCGCAAGTCAGTGTGCTAGGAACAACATTATATTTTTTGATATATGTAATGGGTGATTTTTTTGAGGTTAGGATTTTCATGCATTAGTATTTGACAGATCACGCGGGATTTCAGACATGGTGTCAAAGAGAAAGATGCTCAGTATGCTTTGACATTTCAGCATGAATAGACTTACTAACGAGCAACGCTTGCAAATCATTGAGTTTTATTACCAAAATCAGTGTTCGGTTCGATATGTGTTTCGCGCTTTACGTCCGATTTATGGTCTACATAATCGACCAAGTGAGCAAACAATTAATGCGATTGTGACCAAGTTTCGCACTCAGTCTACTTTATTGGACATTAAACCAACCACACGAATGCGTACAGTGCGTAGAGAAGAGAATATTGCGTCTGTTTCTGAGAGTGTTGCTGAAGAAAGTGAAATGTCGATTCGTCGCCGTTCGCAGCAATTGGGTTTGTGTTATTCGACCACATGGAAGATTTTACGCAAAGATCTTGGTGTAAAGCCGTATAAAATACAGCTCGTGCAAGAACTGAAGCCGAACGATCTGCCACAACGTCGAATTTTCAGTGAATGGGCCCTAGAAAAGTTGGCAGAAAATCCGATTTTTTATCGACAAATTTTGTTCAGCGATGAGGCTCATTTCTGGTTGAATGGCTACGTAAATAAGCAAAATTGCCGCATTTGGAGTGAAGAGCAACCAGAAGCCGTTCAAGAACTGCCCATGCATCCCGAAAAATGCACTGTTTGGTGTGGTTTGTATACGCTGGTGGAATCATTGGACCGTATTTTTTCAAAGATGCTGTTGGACGCAACGTTACGGTGAATGGCGATCGCTATCGTTCAATGCTAACAAACTTTTTGTTGCCAAAAATGGAAGAAATGAACTTGGTTGACATGTGGTTTCAACAAGATGGCGCTACATGCCACACAGCTCGCGATTCTATGGCCATTTTGAGGAAAAACTTCGGAGAACAATTCATCTCAAGGAATGGACCGGTAAGTTGGCCACCAAGATCATGCGATTTGACGCCTTTAGACTATTTTTTGTGGGGCTACGTCAAGTCTAAAGTCTACACAAATAAGCCAGCAACTATTCCAGCTTTGGAAGACAACATTTCCGAAGAAATTCGGGTTATTCCGGCCGAAATGCTCGAAAAAGTTACCCAAAATTGGACTTTCCGAATGGACCACCTAAGACGCAGCCGCGATCAACATTTAAATGAAATTATCTTCAAAAAGTAAATGTCATGGACCAATCTAACGTTTCAAATAAAGAATCGATGAGATTTTGCAAATTTTATGCGTTTTTTTTTTTTAAAGTTCTCAAGCTCTTAAAAAATCACCCGATACATACAAGGTGTATTCTTGTGGATATCAACGCTATCATTGCCACCTTTGCTAATTTTACTGCAGTATTGGTGCCAGATAAAATAAATCAAAAATGCAGTCGATAAAGTTACTAGTTAGACGCAAAAATGGCGTATCAAACAAAATAAAACAAAATCGTCGCATATAAATTATGTACAGAAATAAGAAATAAATTAAAATTTAATAAGAAATTCAATAAATCTGCTATTTCTTTGTCCATAGCTGAATAAACTTTTAAGTTTTGATTTTTAGGGATGATTTTTTTTCAGATAAAATTGAACATAACTTGAAGATTTTTATTTTGATTTTATTTTTATTTACTCAAAGTTGTCGTTTTCAACTCTAAAGTTGATATCTATATTTAAAATTTTCTCAACTCTTGAAAAATAAGAATAAGGAATTGCGATAAAGATTTATATATACATACATATTATATAGCAGAACTTGGTTTAAAAAAATCCTTGGCTAAAGAAAAAACTGCAGTTTTTTAAAAAGATTGAGAATCTTAAAAACAAAACAAAACAAACTTTCCATTCAAATCAAACGTTTGGAAAACCAGTTAAAGTGAGATTCAACTTAAAACAAAAATTAAACATCCTTTGTCTAAGCTTTATTCCTTTTAAAATAAAAGTGGTAGTCCCTACATAGTATGTAAGTTGTTTCAAAAATTATAGTTTTGAGCTGAACGTTGGAGAAAATGTTGGGCTTTGTACTAAAATAAAGACGACATAAAATTGTTTAAACTTTTGGAAAATTTCAACAGTCACCAACATATTTTTAAAAGTTGTGTATTTAAAACAAATGTTTGCTTTGCTACGCTCCACCTAAGGTCGGTATGTGATCAATCTTTGTAGAAGCTATGCCAAAATGCAGAAAATGGTAATACTCTCTAATCGTCTTGAGCATATTTGAAATACATGTCTACAATTTTTAATTATCCCTCGCTCGATACAATTCTACTCCGTGGCTTTTGGAATCGTTTATAGATACTTGGACGGCAACCAATAGAAATAAAATGCACGACTGGGTCGCACGAACTTGCTCCTGTATGCAAAGAGTCTGTTTAAAAAAGCACCTATATAAGATTTAAAATTATACCTTTAAAACAAGTTTGTCTTCAAAGATTTAAATGCTATTCGATTTGTCAAAAAAACCGCGCGATTCATCCCAAGACACAACTTATCCTAGGCCAACTCATCCCGGAAATGAATTGGTATTTACAATAGTTATAGTTATAAACAATACATACATATGTACCAAATGCATTATCTAATTTGGATAAAAGATAGTAATCAGCCCTATCATGAATTCCATCGTAGTCGGAATTTTTACGAATCCCGAAAAACTGTATCATGAAATCCGTTCGTAATGCAAAATTGTATGAGATTTTCCACTACGAACGGATTTCATGATACAGTTTTTCGGGATTCGTAAAAATTTCCGATTACGATGGAATTCATGATAGGGCTGAATATAATAAAGGTTTTGTCAAATTAATGCGCTCTTTCGGGCTCACGCACAGGATTTGATCTGGTGAGATGGGAGGGGGTTACATTTAATACAGTTAAAATAATTAAAAAAAAAATATTTTAAGATTCAAAATTTTACCTGAAAAGTAAGTTTGTCTTCAAAAATTTAGATGCCATTTTATAAATCAAAAAACCCTTGATTTTTCAAAATTTTTTTTTGAAAATCGTTAGAGCGTTTTTTTTTTAAATTAATTTTTTATATATAAAATTTTTAAATTTTGTTCTAAAAATATTTTTGGTTTGCAGTTGTTTAGTGATTGTAAATATACGCTCTACATTTGAATTTCGTAAAAAAATGTTGACCCATTTTTGAGATATAGAATTTTGAAAAAAAAAAATTCAATATTTTTTTAAAAATCCAAACAATAAAAAATTTCACTTTTGATAATCAAATATTGTTAAGGAAATATAAGAGCTTATTCAGAAAAAAAATTATTGAAATCGGTTGATAAGTTGCTGAGAAAATTAAGAAACAAAATAACGGTTCTATGAGCGGTACCTTTCCTGAGCAATAAAAAAATATGTTTTTCTTATGAAAAGAAGCCAAGTTTAAAAATAAAATTTTAGAGAAAATTTAAAAAAAAATCTATCGGTTTGTTTTTGAGAAAATTCGAATTTTCGTTTTTTGACCAAAAAAATTGTATGGGGGCCACTGTTAGTTTTGGTCTTAAAAAAAATGAAAAAACGCCTAACGCGAATCTGCTGAAAACCTTAACTTCCAAGTTTGAACTCAATCGACCCAATGGTTTAGGCTGTAGGAGCGTGGACAGACAGACAAAACAGACCGGACGGAATCGCGGGACCCACTTTTTTCGACTTCTCTACCATCGTAATATCATGTTTGATTAAAATCTCGAGTTCGAAATTTTGCACGAATGCAAAACTTGCCATAATTATAGTTCCTATATGTCGCAAGTAAAAAGGGAACATAATCAAGCCAAAGAGGGAAGCTTGGATCGAAATTTTATATTGTTTGTATCTAAATGGAAATATAATATAAATTAAAACATTTTAGTATTGGGAACACTTTTCCGTGTTTTTAAGAAAAAGGAATGCATAGAAGTTGAATTTTTGGAAGAGGAAATTCCCGACAGTGTTTCTCCACCCTGCCGTTTAACTCTTTCCCCCTTCTCTACGAAATGAAATTCAGTGTCCACTAGGTGAAGAACTTTAAATTTAAGCTTTTTAACAAAAAAAAAAGTAAATAATTTAAAAAGTTTGTATTATTTTAATATTAATTCATTAAAAGTAAGTATAAAATGTAGTTAATTAAACAAATACTTTCCGTAACACATGTTTGGAAGCTGAAATGAAAAGACAAAATAAAAATACCTATGGGTTTTAAAGAACTACGGTTTAATTAAATATTTAAGTTAATAATTTAAAACAAACAAGTAAATTTTTAGTCTATTTTACTATTTGTTTAAACGTCAAAATGACATTTACATATGTAGATACTTAAACGGCTTAATTCTGGTTTTAAAACTCCTATGAACCAGTTTTAGCCTTATCCGCCTTTAAAACTCGTGTATTTTTCTTTATAAATAAGCTTTTGAGTTTTAAAGACATTGGGCAGGTTCAGACAACATAAGGGACTTCATTTGCAGTCAACTTCATTCTATGTAGGATAGGTTCTAGTATCTTATTGGCCAGCTGCCAAAAAATTGCCTTTCAATTAAGGCAACTTAATTGAGTTGACTGGAAAGTTAGTCAATAAAAATTTCCCATACTTTGATAGTCAAGTCTATTTTTGTCAAAATCACAGTTTATAATGTTTTTTCATTCAACAGAAAGCTGAACTTTATTACTCTATGATTTATTTATTTTCTGCACAGATTCATTTTTGTTTCCTGCAAAAGGGTTCCTTGTGAATTTGGAAAAGAAATAAGTTGTACATATTTCTTCACAATAAAAAATACAAACAGTGATGGACTTTTAACTTGCCTGAGGAGTGTTTTGTAGATAATAATGTTTTTGGTAGTTTTTGTTCTCAATTTGAAATTCAGGACACTTGAAAAACTAAACCGAAAGTAAGCTAATGTCAAAACCGAACGAAAAATTATCAGAAGTTATCGTCAAAACAAAAAGTAATCATAATGGATTCAAGTAACTTAAGCAAATGTTAAACGCAAATGTCACTTCGAATTTAAATTTGTTGATATAAATTTTGGTTTGGATTTTTTTTTAAGTAAATTATTGTTTTTTTCTGTGAAAAAAATTTGAAAAATGAACCATAAAAATAAACTTCAAAAGTTTAAAAAATTAAAAATGATGCATTCTGCATTCAATGCACTTAAATTATTAAATAAAATTAAAGAATTAAATGATAAAAAGAAGCGTAAAAGGCGATCTTGTAGTGTTCGTCCTATAAATAGCGATAAATTGACATTTGCTTAAGCTCGAGCCATTTAAATGGCTCTTGCGTAATTGCACGAAAGTTAGCGAAATTTAACGAAACTGAGCAGAACGTCTATTATAGTTAGTGACATACTTATAAGGCTGCGTATTGGTTCGTTCCCTTAAGCTGGCTTAAGCTCGGTTAAGTCTATTATAGTTGGGCCTTAACTACTCGTAGTTGCCTTGGCCAAAAATACGTTCAAAGAATGAAGTTGACTGCAAATGAAGTCCCTTATGTTGCCTGAACCTGCCCATCGTAAAGTCAAAATAACTTTACGCTGGCTGTAGATAAAACTAATTAATTAATAAAAAAAAGAGGCTGGGATGCGACCCACACTGATAAATTCCCATCCCGTCATTCGATTTGTCTTGCTTAAAAGTTTGTAGGTTTTCGTGTTTTGTTAAAAAAGTTGTCAGTTGAATTATTCTTAAAATTTTTAAAATCACCAACAATATTTTTCATATAATGAAATAGTTTTATTTCAAAATCTAGTTTTGCTAAATAGATTTTTAGTCGAAACAAATTTTTACTAATTTTAGTAGCTTTTCTTAAATTTTTTTATTTCTTATGTAAACAGATATAAATTGGATGAATTAAATTAATTTGAGAGATATCGACCACTGAACATCAATTTTTACCAAATTTGCGTATTATTTTTTGTCGATTTTATTTTTTTATGAAAAAAAAAGAAAAGGACCATTGTATTTTTATAAAAAATTTACTGAATGTCGAAAATAATATTTTCTGTGAGATAAAATAAGTTTGAAGCCAATATTTTTAATTTTTGAAAAGATATTTGAGTTGAAAGTAAAATTTTTAGTATTGTTTTTATTAGGTTTTTATTTGTTGTAAGAAAGCTGTCAATTCGATTTTTCTCAAAATTTTGCTGAATGTTGAAAACAGTATTTCTTATAAGATTTATAAGATAAAATTAGTTTAAAGCCAATTTCTGAAAGTTTTAAAAAAATATTGAAGTCGAAAATCAATTTTTATTAACTTTTGTTAATTTTTTTTTAGGTTTTTAATTGTTTGTAAAAAAAACTGTAAATTCGATTTTTCAAAATTTTATTGAATGTTGACAACAATATTTTCAAAAGATGAAATTATTTTAAAGCCATACTCTAAAATTTTTGAAAAGATTTGAGTGGAAAATCAATTTTTAATAACTTTGAGTAATAGTTTTTTTAGGTTTTTATTTTTTATAAAAGAAACTGTCAATTCGATTTTTCTTAAAATTTTATCAAATGTTAAAAACGTTATTTTTTGTTGCAACAAATTGCTTTGGAGATAAAATCATTTTTTGTTCGTAAAATGTTCAAGGTGACAAATATTTTTTTTTTCATTTTTTTTTTGATTTATAAAAAAAACCGTTAATTTGAATTTCTTAAAAATATATTTGTTTAGTATCACGTTACAATATATAATATAAAATTTAATTCAAGTCTCTAGCGTTATTGGTTCGTGAGATATTTAGGGATAACTAAAATGTTCACCTTTTTTTAAATTGCTATGGTAAAAAAACACCCACGACATTTTTTGGAGAGAACTTTCTGCATTTTTCTGCATTATTTGTATAAAAAAATGTATTTGAAGTCGATATCTCTACTGGTTCTTGAGCTATGGAAGACGAAAAACCTTCGCGAACGTACGGACGTATGCACAGACATCTCTCTAAAAATCTTTTATTTAGACTCTAGGGACCTTTAAACGTCAAGAAATGTCAAATTTTCAACTTGAAAAATCGGACCGATAACAATAACTTCCTACGGGAAGTTAGCTGTTTTAACACAAATTTAATTTTAAAAATAAGAGTTTTTGTTTTATCTTAAGTTTCAACTGGAAAGTTAAGGCTTAAACTTTCATTTTAAATTTCGAGTTACCTCAAGTTGAGCAATATTGACAAAATCGCCTCAAATGTACTTAATTCAATTACTTAACGTTTACACCCAGCTAACTCACTGATACGAAATTAAAAAGTTTATTATTAGTCTTTGGGTCAATTTATTATTTATTTAAACTACAAACAGAAATATCACCGTACTTATAAAAGTTACTTACACTATACGTTAAATCACCAATTTAGCTTTTTTTTTAAAGGACTTTAAATTCTACAAAAGCGAGTGACTCACTGCATTGTACTGAAAATATTTTTCAAACTCCATCGAACAAGTTAAAACAGTTTAAACATTCAAATTTCTCTATATTGTAAAATATATAAATATACAAATTAACATTTTAAAAACATAAATTGTCCTTTATCCAAAAAAAAAAACAATTTCGGTCACTCTGGCGTATACGCAATATTTGTTGTGCACCCGACTTTCAAAACTTCTTATCTCCTTCAAAAAAATCCATAAATTGTAAGTCCTTTGTCTTTTTTAATATTTCCGGAGTAGGAGGCCTTTCGATGGGTTTGGTCTCATGAATTTGCAAATGTGAATACACCGGAATATAGGACAATGATGTATCCAAAATTGGTTGTTGAACCACCGATGCTTTTCCTGGCAATTTGAAATGATTTCCCAAAATCGGATGCCGCAATGATTTTCCATACATTTGTTCCTTAGCATCATCGGATTTTTCGTTATATTTCAATTCCATTTTTGCAGTTTCTTGATAGTTCTTTATGCAATCCACGTATACACCACTTAGAACCTTGAGGGTTGTGGAACTTGCAACTCTTTTGATATCCGGAGGCAGGCGATATGTTTTATCCTCATCGACTGGATCCTCAGGTGACAATCGCAACCAAGGCAATGGAGTTCCTAGTGTCCCAAGATATCGTCCTCCCAAAGACCACAATCTGCACGAATAGTCATGACTTCCTCTATAGAAATCCAAGATAAGATAAGATAGGTTTTTTAAAATTGAAATTCTATTTTTTCATCAAACCTACGATAGGACAATCCGCGGTTGATTTACATAAACGAGAGAAGTTATAGCTCTTACGTGTGCCTTGTACGAACTGACAAGCATCGGTTCTGGTTGATAGCGAACTATCCTCTTGGGTCGCGGAGCAAATCGTTCCTTGCGCAAAAATATGAACTGCAATCGCAGTTTTGGCATGCTAACGTGAGTCCTTTCCTCCTTGGGAATACTGAAAGTAAGAAAGCAACAAGTATCAGCAAATATGTAAGTCGGCAATAACAATCCAAGAAACTGTGGGTGGATATTCAAATTATAAGTCTTAAGGATAAGTATGTACATTCCCGTATCCAAAAACGAATGATAGTAGTTCCATAAAAATGTCAACATATCATGAAACAACCTCAGGAATTAGTATATAATTGATTATGGGAAGTTCTATGGTAGGAAGAGGTTGTAAACCGCAAAATCACATTAACTAAATAAAAGGAAGGGTTTGATTTGTTAGTCGTGTGTCGTGGGGATGGGAAAAAATTAAATGAAGAAGTTAACCCACATTTGACATGCAATCCTATTTACCACAAAATGTAGAGTTCTGTGACAAATCTTTCTTCGAATTCCAGTGATGTTTTATGTGGGCGGGGGTGGAATTTATGATTTTGTCAACATTTCGTGTTTGTGTCAGGAAAGTTTTGCAAAATTATTTTTCTTTGGATAAGTTCTAACTCGCTCCCCTCCCTGAAGTGATTTTGTTTTTGCCATAAAATTATGTGGTCGTACCATTACCATTACTTGATGGTTTATTTATGTACTTTGTGGTTTGAAATGTTGTCTATTGGGGAAACGAATCAATAAGGATTCTTATACCGTTAAAAGAAACCCAGAGCAAGGAAATATTATTTATTTTTTAGTTTGGATTGAACATTTCAACTTATTTTATAAAGTGGTAAAAAAAGTGCCTTAACGTCGATACGTAGACCCATTTTATCATAAATTAGGTTAGATCAGTTAAAAAACACACTTAGAGATATGTACATATTTTGTTCACTATTTCTTAACTCGAAAAAGAAGCTTTCAAGTTGGTCAACTCTAAAGTTGACGCAGTCTTGAGAGTTGATTTGTTTTTCTTAAGGCGATTTTGTTCACTATTGTTCAACTTGCCGGAAAATCCAAATGTGAAAAACTCCAGAGTTGGTAATAACTCGAAATTTTATCAGCGAGTTGAAAATTGATTTCTTTTGGATAGAAACTTTTGCAGAAACTGTGTAAACACCTGCAGAGAAAATAAAAAGACGGGCGGTGCTATAAGGACAAAGTGTGGGAGAAGAAGACAAAGTAAATCGGTTTGCAGGATTTTTTGTTTGTGTATTTCATTTCTCCTGTCTCCTTTAATTGCTGAAACGAGTTGTAAAATCTTTGCGTGAGAAAAACAACAAACATAAATTGAGGGATCGAGCGTGTTAATTTTCCAAAGGCACCAAAAATACAGCCCAAAAAGGAGCTACCAGCACTAAGTGCTCCAATGCAGCAGGTGACAGATCTACCACCTAAGTCTGTATTGCCCTCAAAAAATCTTAAAACTTGCGTATTATGGCTTAATACAATCGAAAATTCAATTTGGTATTTCTTGTTGGGGTGGAACTTATTCTTGTAAAATTCAACCATTGCTCATAAGTCAAAAACACTCGATTCGTATTATATCTAATGTACCTCGTATGACACCCAGTTTCGATCTGTTCTGTAACCTCGGTATTTTTCCTTTAAAACATTTGTACTTTTATAATATTTTAAAATCATTTTTTAAAAGTAAAGGTTATAATAATGTGAGAGCTCTAGGGATAGCTAGTTTGAGCTCTAATTTACGTCGTCTCGTGAATGTTCCTAGAATTTTTAAATCCCACTTTAGCAATTTTTATACGGTTACTGCACCCCGCTTATTTAATAAATTGTCTGATGAATTCAGATGTGTGAGAAACGAATCAAAGTTTTTAGCCTCAATTAAACGTTGGCTTTTTACTTTTGATCATTCTGAAATAGATTGTATTCTTAATCCATTGATTTGATTTATCTTATATTTATAAATGATAATGTTCTTTTGAAATTAATACTTAATATTGATTTTTAATTTGTTGTTGTATTAATCCTCACAAAAATATTGTTATAACTTTTCTTCTATCTAATGTTTCTTTGTCACTTATTCTTTTGAATAATAGAAGTAACCTAACTATTTCATCTTCAATCTTGCTATAAGTTATCTATTAATTTTATGTAAAGGGTGTCCCAAAACTAACGCAAGATTTGAATTAAATAGAAAACGCCGTTTTTAGTCTTTTGATAGTTATATTTTTATTGACTCGTAAAGTACATAGGATAGGGTTATGTATGGAATAACACATCGGACAAATGGCCTCCACGGCTTTGCATGCACATGCGCACTCTTTTGTTGAAATTTTCCATGACCATTCTGCATAAATGTGGCTGAATTTCGTTGATGCAGCGTTGAATCTCCTCCTTTAATGCACGGGTGGTTGTGGGCTTGTTGACATAGACTTGTGATTTCAAATAACCCCATAAAAAGAAGTCTAATGGTGTTAAATCACACGATCTAGGAGGCCAATTTTGATCACCGAAACGAGAGAGTACACGACCTGGAAATGTCTCATGCAGTAATTGAATTGTTTCACGGGCTGTATGACATGTGGCACCGTCTTGTTGAAACCACATATTGGACACATCAATATCATCCAATTTTGGCAGAAAGAACTGTGTAATCATGTCGCGATATCGAGCACCAGTAACAGTCACTGCTTGACCAGCATCATTTTCAAAAAAATATGGCCCAATTATGCCTCCAGCCCAAAAATCCACACCATACAGTCACGCGTTGTGGATGCATTTGTTTTTCGACAATCGTCTCCAACGGATCCAATCTCCATGAATTTTTCAATTAATCTCTTCACAGTTGACGAAGTTAAAACACTATTCCGACCATATTTTGTATGAAATTTTCGGACTGCAGCCGCCAAGCTTTCACTATTTTTGAAATATTCTTTAATAATGAAGACACGTTGTTCTCTCGTGTAACGCTCCATTTTTAATAACCCTATACTGTTAGCTGTCAAATTGCTTTTTTTTTCAGGGTTGCCAACACTTCACTGCAGAAATGGCGGCAAATTCAAATCTTGCGTTAATTTTGGGACACCCTTTACATTCAATAGAAATAAAAAAAAAAGTAAGAGATAGATACTATCTAAATTTATCTAGAAGCCATATGAAATATTGTTTAATCTTTTCTTTTATTTTTGATAAAATTGTTTAACTTAGCCTTAAGATTTTGGAATGAAATAAAGTTGATATTAAAAAAAAAAAAATTGGCGGTGCTTTTGACACCTTCGACTTTGGGTCTTGCTATGCTATATCAGGTGATAACGACCAATCAATAGCCAACGAGTCATTATTGCAAAACGCTAGTCGCAAAATTGTTTCTTCACATTTAAACATCGTGTATTGTCCTCTTTCGAGACACACGTTTTCTTCATCATCGCAACTCAAAAATGACGTCTAATTCTCCAGGTGTAGTTGGCATGAAAAATTTGTATTTTTGACAACCGATTTCAAGAGGATCAATAAAACAATAGGCGTGTACCATCAACTGAGCGCTCAATGTCAGATTGACGGAGGCAGAATCGTTTTGTGGGACAAGAATCTCCGTACAAACATAAGCTGTCAAAAACATATGTTGTCAGTTGTAGTTTTTGATGTGAATTTATTATTTTTTTCTATTGATAATTCTTTGTTACTTTTGGAAAAAAAACTATTAAAATGGATAACAAACAAGAACAAGTTTTGCGTCAAATTTTAAGTAGTTCATCAAATAAAATAAGAAATAAATAAATAAATAATAATATAAATAATAATAATAAATAAATAATAAATAAATAAATTTTATTTCTTTTCTTAAAAATTATTTAAATTACGCGCTACACCAGACAAATGACAACTGAACAGCTGTTTTGGGTGAGCAAGCAAATTGAGAAATGAATCCATGAATTTTTTGTCTCAGAAATCTCCGCAAAAAATCTCAGTGCTCAGCTGAGATTTTTTGTCTCACATAAAAAATAGTTGAGCGCTCGGAGCGCTCAGTTGATGGTACACGCCTAATATACCAATTTTGCTCCATGAACTTCTACTTTTTTGTGCAGTTGGGAAAATCTTAAGTTAATCAACTCGCAGAGTTTAAAATCGCAAGTTGAAAGTGTCAAATTTGGGTGAATAAAAACAAATTCACAAGTTAAAGATAAAAATCCTGAAGTTTAGTTCAATTTTGAGTGAAAGATATTGCCCTTAATTATTAAAAATCCTACACGAAAATTGAAATTTAAAAGTAAGCCTACTTGCGTTTTTGAAAAATTCTCTGGGACATTTTTGACAGATATTTTATGTGAGATAAAAAATTTGAAATCAACATGCGTATATTTCTTTGTTTTCAAAATACTTGAATCGAAAACCATATGTTTTCAGGTGTTTGTTGCTTCTGTAGGTTTTTGTCTTTTAAAAACACAAAATTGTTAATTTAATTTTTTCAAAAATTCAGTTAAAAGTTAGCAACGATATTTTGCATATGATAATAAAATAAGTTTGATTTCAATATCTTTTCTTGTTCCCGATATATTTAGTCGAAAATCAATTTTAGCAAATTTTTTTAAAGGTTTTGTTTTTTATTAAAATATGTTTTAAACAAATTTCTGTTTTTTCTTCTTTTGAACGCAACTAAGATCGTTATCCCACGTTGCCTAAAGGTGGCGCTATTACGACTCCTTTCGGTTTCCGTGCCGTACTCGTTATTATTTGTTTATTCCTAAAATATTCAAGGCGACAAATATTTTTTTCTATTTTTTGTATTTATTCAAACAAAAATTTTATCGATTCCTTTTAAATTATATTAATTTGGCATCACCAACCAAAAGTTCAACCACTATTCTTTTTTAAAAGTCCTTTCTGCATCTTTCGATGTAGGGTAAAATTTATGTTAAGTCGATATCTTTGATATAAATTGATTTAGATTCTAAGGGTCTTGAAACTTCTAGAAAAATCAAAATGTTGATTACAATAACTTTCTATGGGAAGTTAAAAAGAAAACAATAAATAAGTCATAGCTAAAACAAAAACAACTCGAAATTTAAAAAAAAAAAAAACAAAACTTGAAATGGTCAACTTTGAGTGGAGTGGTCATCGAGTTGAGGTCTACTTGTGCAGAAGAACATGTCTCTTCAAGCAATACTTGGTTATTTGTAATACCTCTATTTGTATGTCAAGATCTTCTCTACTAGTTTAGCTATTTGGAGCCCTTTATTAAGTATTTATTATGCTTAAATGCTTTTAGTTTATAATTTTATATATAAGCTTGGACCCGAAAGTCCGGTCAACTGTTTTAAATCATTATAAACAAAAAACTAAAACTAATTATTTTAGGAGTTTTGGAGTCTTGAAGCGAGTTACAGAGATTGTTACTTAGGAAGGAAGTGCTCTGATATGGAAGTCAAATGTATTGTTAACGATACACAAACATACACAAAATATAATAAACACTGAATCAAATCCCTACGTAAATATAACGAAAAAGGTTTTTGAGCGAATTAAAATTTAATTAGTTTTAACGAAGCGATTCAACAAACAACGAAACATTTTTAATGTTAACAAAATTCTTTCGTTAAAAAAATTGCAAAAGTTTTTGATTTTCTGCGTAAGCTCATGAAATTCTTGCATTAACGAAAAAGTTGGATTAAGTATTTTTCTATCTATCAATCTAAAATTGTTAGTTTGCTTATGAGTTTTTTCATCAGGGAAAGATTAACATTTATTAATATAGAAACAATCATTGGTTGATTCAATGAAATTTTTATTAGATTGATCGTCAGCTTAAGATCGTTTTCATAAATTGTATAAAAACTTTACAGATCGGGAAAAATTTATTTTATAGATTTAACGAACTTTTTGACGTGACAACGTCTTAAATTAGGTTGCGGCTGGGAGTCACTTATGAAAAAGTGTAACGCCCGGTAACGTTACGATGAGTCACCGAACGAGAGAGAGGCCCGCCGAATGCCTTGCGTCTCTCTCCCACTCAACTATGATCGGTCTGCCGCGCGCGCAGCACTAGACAATTAGGCGCATTGAATCGGCGCATGCTTGTGTCTCTGTCTTTGTCTTTCTCGAACGTTCTTGGCGTTGGAAAAACAAGAAAGCGTCATAATACAAGTTCACACGTGTGGTTAAAGTATCGTCAGCTGTGTCTGTAGTGAAAATGTGGAGTGCTTAGATTCGTCATTTACAACAACTACAACAATAAAGGTAAATAATTGTACACTGATATTTCATTATCGTAAACTATGATTGATTGATTAATTGTTAGATTGACACAAAAGTTGAGAAACTGAGTTTATAGGTTATGTCATACTATTGATAAATGTTGATAGTGTTAAGTAAATTATTAGTTTAAAAAATTTGTGCAATTCTTATTTTCATTCAATTCCTTGTTCCTATTGTGCAATTTAATTATATTCATATCAATAAATATTCTACCGAGAAAAAGACGTTGTCACGTAAAATCTTCGCCCGTAAAACCGACTTTACAGGCAACCATTTTTTTTTTATTCATCGTATTCATAAATAATTTTGTAAATCAAGAAAATTTGTATTCTTTAGCTTACAAACTTTTTCATTACGATAACAATATAAACGATGAAGCTCTTAATTAAAATGGGTTTATCAACTCTTAAAAAGGGCAAACTCTGTAAGAAACATTTTTTGTTAATATTAAGATGATGGTATTTTCCCTGAGCCAACGAAATCGCAGTTCATGAAGAGAATTTCATACTTCTACTGGTTTAGTAGTTGGTAGCTATTTTGCAGCTATTTTTGGAGGGCTTAAAATTAATTAGTTTTAAACGATCTAGATAAGTTGGTTAGATTAGATAAATAGGCCAAGGAAGACCGCAGAGTGGAAATGAAAGAAATTTGAGTGAGATTCGTTGATTTTTAGAAAAAAACTAAAGGACCAAGATGACTCCCTTGAGGAACTACCAAACTTATGCAATGATGGTATCGGAGATTGAAAACCTAGAGACAACTCTGTATTGGCTTTCTTTTAGGTAAGATTTAAGCTATGATTAATACAAAAGAGTGGACATTCAAGGGCCTTAAGTTCAAGATAAATAACTTGGTGACTGTTTTTTTAAAAGCTTTACTAAAATCTGTGATTATAACATCCACTTCATTTCCTCTTTCTAATTCGTTTAGAGTTTTATAAACAAATTCCGAAAGACAAATTTTTAGTAGCATTTTAAAAGGCCATGATTTTGTGAAGAAAAAATAGAGACAAAAAAAAAGCTTGAGAATTGAAGAAAGCTTGGTTAAGGCCTTTAACTAAAAATATTGTTCTTTTTTATGAAGAGGAAAAGAAAATTAATCTTTTCAAAGTTGTGGAAGACGGTTTGAGAAATTTGAAGACGAAATAATTCTGAAATAATTTGATTTTAGAATGATAGTATTGAGTTCTACATCGAGGATTAAATTATTGCAAAGTTTTCTTTCAGTTAATGCGAAGACATCATAAGTAAGTTTTTGGGGGTTAAAAGCAAATTTGATACACTCAGAATGTCAACAATTTTAAAACAGTTGTAGTAGCAATCAAGTCTTCTAGAAGGAGTCAAAGGTAGAAAATATTGATAGAAGGTTTCAGAACTCATATAAAGAAAAACTTCTTTTTGCTTTCTTGGACCCTATCAGGAAGCTCCAGAAAAATTGGGTTCCCTCGAAATATTTTTAAAATTTAACCCCCATTTATTTTGATAGTACCTTCTAAGGACTCTTCTGAAATTTTTTCTGCAAAATCTATTGATTATCTAATAATTTGTTGTCTATGTTTCAGTCTTACCAATAATTTTGAATGAGCCAAACTTTTATGTATCCAAAAGCACTTCCGGTGAATAAGTAACGATTTCTTCTATCAGTCGCCATTGCCAGAACACAATCTCCAGATTTATGAACCGCATTGAATTCATTCATGTAACCTCCTCCTTGATGATGTGAGTAAACTTGAATTGTCCCACTGTCTAAGGCTACTAAAAGACTTCCTAGAATATAATAATTTAATTTTGTCAATATTCACAAAAAAAACCCCATATCAAAAACAAACCATGAACTGTACTCATTGGTCGTGATTGTAGAAACAATAGGGCTTGCACCGAAAGTTTTAAGGTGCTCTTTGTTGACGTATTCGTCTGGCTCAAGTCGTCCAGATCAAAGTCTTCATCCCCTTGATAGGTTTTTCTAGTCTGCATTGATATCGACTTACGGATGAGACGTGATAATCGTATCTGTGGGACTTCATCGGTTTTATCATCTTCAATGTCTTCCTTTTTTCTATAGATGAGCTAGAAAGCATTTTCAAAACAAAGCTAAATAGTTTCTTCCTGATAAACAATTTTGAGTTACCTCAACAAATTCCTTAGGATGCTGAACATTGTAGCGCCGATAAGGTTGGCCAGTTTCTAATTTCCAAAAAATCAACTCCCCCGAATAAGTTCCTGTCACCATGCCCTCATTTAGCTTAACTTCGGCACAAGTTATATCATCGCTATGGAACTTGAGCCACATCTTTGATTCAGTCTGCTCCTTGCCCTCAACATCGGCAAATTCGGTGACGTATTTATCCCAGCCGACGGCAAATATTCGATCAACTATCCAAGCCACCGCTGTGATCTCATGTCCAGGAGTTATGCTCATATTTCGCACACACCTGGCATTGTTGTAATTCCAAACTTTCATTGAGCCATCTCGGGCTCCAGTGAGCAAATATTGCTCCAGCGGATCAAAACAAGCAGCGGTTATTGGGATATCTATCCGTTCGCCGTAGATCATTTGGGTGTGGCAATTTTTGATCATGATCTGCCTGCGCCCCGTCCACGGATCCCAAACTATGATATAGCTATCTAGGCCACAAGTTACAATATTCCTGAAGAGCTTATTGTAAAGAATCACTGACACTGTATCCGCATGGGTACTCCCATCGGTTAGATCCATTCGAATGCGGGGACAACACTTGAGCATTATGATCTTTCGCCCTCCAACAAGCAATTTCCGAGAATGTTTGTCGTAATAGTAAGCGATTTCTGTTTCGGTTTTTGAGATCATCTGAATAAGATCACTGAAGGTCTGCAGAAGATTATGATCCTCAAGATGCCAGACATTGATTATCTTCGTATAGTCAACGCTGTAGATTTTTTTCTCAGCTGGTTGGATGAAAATAAAAATAATGCCTCCATGATGACCTGCAAGAATTGCCGAAGGCTTCGAAGGAATGTAGGTGTTCCAGAGGCGAAGATATGAATCTGGGCCACCAGTTGCTAGAATCCTGTTAGTCTCGTCGAGATAAAACGCTGATACACCCTAAAACATACACACATCAGGAGGAGTAGTCCTTTTGAAATAGAAGAAAACTCTATTATAGAATCTTACCAACGGTACTCGGAAATAAGTTTGCTTCCAGTCTTTCCATTTGACTGCAATGGTTCCTGGACACCGTATCCTATATTTCTTTGTGTTTCTGTACTCTGCTGCCGCTAAGAGGATATTCAATTCAAAAGAGAAGTAAACTTTTTGTATCAGCTCCGTGTGAAGATGGAGAAATTCTTTGGGTTTGAACGACGGATATTTTCCACGAAGTACATCTGACCAATAAAGTTCGACAAGTGATGCTCCAGGTTTGCTCTGAAAAGGACCCCGCAGAAGTGGTGAAAACTCCAGCACCCTGACATTACCACTAGAATCACCAAGGACAAGCTTCGACATTGCTGTCCCGTTTCTATCGGATCTATAGGCCATGCAGTAGACTGCAAAAGGCATACTACGAATTACTATTCGGAGATTAAAATTCGAAGCCATAGTCTCATGGAAACGTAGTTCACGTTCAGTGGAGGAGGTGCAAATTATGGCCACATCCGATAGAGCTTGAATGGCCAGAACCCAAGTGGTCATTTTAAGGAAGTCTACAAAATACAAACATTTGAATGCAAAGCTGAATAATTCAAATTGAAACCACGCACAGCTTTCTGATAATCCACAGCGAACGGACTCAAGGTCGGTGGACCAAAACCTAACGGTGCCTTCTTTACTTGCCGAAAGATACAAACCTTTAGATTCTGATTCATCATTTCCCTTCAAATAAATTCATTTTTATTTTTTATATTATCAAAATAATATCTACCTTCTCCAAACTCTTCAGATGACTTATGGACACAATCGGAGTTCGATGTTCCGATTTCTTAGTCAATGGAACTCCAGAAATAGGCAGAATCAATGTTTCTTTTTCACCATGCGATTCATCGTCCTGAAAGCCATGAATTAAATGTGTGACAAATTCATCCCAATCAATTTTGTAGTCCTTGTTTTGGTTGATTATCAAAAATAACCGATTGAACTCATCATCAGTAAATGTTAGGTTAAATCCTTTTAGGGTCGCCCGAAGTTCTTTGTTATTGAGTTCTTGTTCGGGATGATTAAGAAAAATATTGTACAATTTTTCGATGTCTGCACGGCGCAGTCGTTCGTGCAGTCTAGTTGGACGTTCTTCATGGCGCGTCGCATATGAAACGGCCGAAGGGCGGACAACCTTTTCGGAATTGTTGTTATCAGTTAATGTAAATCTATGTGACATTATGTATGTACATATATTTTTGTAAATACAATTCGGAGCGACTTAAAAGTTTCAGTTTTTATTGTTTGTATCCGATAAACATCTCCAAAGTGAATAGAATCTTTGAAATAATAAGAGGAGCATATTGCTCTGCTCTTATAGGTAGATTGTAGCCTTTTTGGAATAGCTCTTTTCCACAAGAATTCTTCATAAGCTTTATCACTCAAACACAGCTAAGAGATCAAAGTGCCATTCATAAGAACCTGGTTCTCGGGCCATATTAAAGTACTGAAAGGACCATTATCCTGTGCAGAAGCAGATCAAGAGTTAATGGCAAGGCTTCAGGATTTAAAGAGCTTACCTTCTGCCTCCCTACTCAAGAGTTAATAAACGACGTTTAGTTTCTTCACAGTATTTTCTTGTTCTTGCCGTGGTTGGGACTCGAGGTACCCACAGACGTCTCCTAAAAGAATTCTGTGGTCCGTCACATTGATGACCCTTGGAAACATTCATTCCCGTATTGTGAAGGACACAAAATCCATGAAAAAGAAAACAAACAACACAAAATTTTTGTTAAGTGAATTTATTGCCACAATCATATCACTCCAACGAGGAGTCTATTTTTCGGTGTACAGTTCTCAGGACGAAGTCGTGTTAATATCACCTCATAGCCAGCTTCCTCAGCGTGTAGTTTTCTATCGGAATCAACAATATCCATGCACATTTGCCCCTGAAACGTTGTCTCCGGTTTGCAATTAAGAGTGCCCAGTTCGTGGGCCTGGTCGGCGGCGTGTGCTATGTGCAGAAAATCCTTCTCGTCCAACGCCGATTGGAATCTCTTGCTCAGGGGATACTTAATGTGGGGCATTGGCTGAATGGATCCGTAGCAACATGGACAGCAAACGAACTTCGCCCTACTGCGAATGCATTGGTTGAGGACAATGTCTGTGGCTGTGCCGCAGGCATGTAAGGATGTCCCTATGTCGAAGATGCCCTCAAAGTAGTCGATATTGCATTGGTAGAACAGGCAGTTCGTCAAACCTAGTTCTTCGCATCGGTCCTTGGCTTTTTGCAGTGATATTGCTTTGTTCTCGAGGAACATCACCGAACACTTGGGAAGGGTGAGCGCCAAAAGGATGCCCAGATGGCCAGTTCCACTGCAAAAGTCTATTATTCTATCACCGTCCTCGGCTAGAGATTTCACGGCATTGGCTACGTTCTCCAGCTGTTGTCGCTTTCGGTCCAGTCGCTGCTCGGGCAGGGCACTGGTTTTACTTTGGTCTGGCTCGATGGCGTTCCAATCGATTGGCATATCATAAGCAACGTCTATGTCGCTGGAGAACTCAATTTGTAGTGGCGACAGCTTCTCCAAACTCTGGTCGATCTCACTTTGCTCGGTGAAGATTCTGTTGCGGGGTTTGTAGCGCTTCGGGTCGCTCTTATACAAACTCGTATGCTCGTAATCCGGCAGCTTGTATGATGTATGAGTTTTCTTGGATATGTTGATTTCGGGGTAGAGTTCCTCCAGAACTTGTTGGCACTGCTCATCTGCGGATTCAATCTGAAAGCGAAAAACAAATGAATATTAAGCATCCAATGAATTTTCTAATTCTCTTCGAACTTACCTCCTTCATCCATCGATGGAGGCGAGGGAATTCATCCGCCGTAACTAAGCTAACAGGCATTTGTCCTAAGATCAGTCTGAAGCACGGATAGAGCATCAGGTCGGCGATGGTGAATGAGATCCCCTCGGCGAACCTATGCTCGATACCCAGTGTTTCCTTTGGTGTTGTGCATTCGATGATTACTTTGCCTTTCTTTTCCTTCTTCTTGTTGGCATTCTCCCGGGCCAATTTATAAATGTTATGCATTCGGACTGGCTCGCCCATGTGGGCTTCAAATCGCGGCAGTTCCTGTGGCAGCTCGTATATTCTTGACTCTGCGACGGGCTTTCCCACGAGGATCTCCTCCAGAGCTCGCAGAATATTCACCTCACAGAATCGCGTCCAAATCGAGCTTTCCGCCGGCGCTAGCAGACAACTCTGTTTGAAGCCCAACAGTTCCCTTCGATTCGAATCTGAGTTGCGGTCCACAATTTCTCTGCACACCGCGCACAAGCCTGATATGAATGTGTTCTTGTCCTTGACATAAGCTGGCAATTTGAGATCCCTAATTGCTTGAATAGTACTCTTATTCTTACAGATTATCCTATCGTCGTTGAGCTCCTCCAGAGCCTCAGTGTTGAGTCTTATCTTAGCGTGTTCGTGGAAGTATGTCTTAACGTAGTTTAGTTTGATATTGCTCGGGGAGTTCAGGTACTTGTAGACATACAGGGCAATGAACGAGTGAACGGTGGTGTATATTTCGGTTTGGTTATCTCTGTTAATCAGTTCGATTTCTACAAATAGTTGATCCATGTTGGTTATGTTTTTTAGTGTTTTATAAAGGAAAACAAGTGTGTCTAATTTATAAAGGAAGACTTTAATAAGCTTAGCAGAATGGAATTCTGGATTAAATAAAAAAAGATGTAGAAAGTTAAAACAAAAAAGAAATAAATTTTGTTTTTCGTTTCGTATGGTTAATGGTTTGGTTTCCCTTTTAAGTTGAGTATGATAGTGACAGCTGACAGAAGAACGTATGATTGGCATGGGATGTGTCCGAGAGATAAGTTATGTCAGAATAATTAAAATTATTCTAAGGGTATATTGAAATGAACTGAACATAATGTATGGTTATTTTGACATCACACTCTGCTCTGGAATTATCGGGTGATTTTTTTGAGGTTAGGATTTTCATGCATTAGTATTTGACAGATCACGCGGGATTTCAGACATGGTGTCAAAGAGAAAGATGCTCAGTATGCTTTGACATTTCATCATCAATAGACTTACTAACGAGCAACGCTTGCAAATCATTGAATTTTATTACCAAAATCAGTGTTCGGTTCGAAATGTGTTTCGCGCTTTACGCAAATTTTATGCGTTTTTTTTTTTAAAAAAAGTTCTCAAGCTCTTAAAAAATCACCCATTATGTATTTATTGGGCGTTTTTCTTTTTTAGTTCAGAGCTGAGCTCTGAGCAGACTCTGAGCGAACAGAGTAGAGTAGAGTAGAGTTCTGAGCAGAGTATGTTCAGAGCTCTCTGACTTAATTATGAAACAACTTGAGCACTAAACTGTCATGATTTGAAATGTCGTCTGTTTGAAGGCGTTTAAAAATTTTCTTTAATCAAATAAATTAAAAAAAACAGTCATAGCGTTGGTCCATTTGACGCCTGAAATAAATTTGATTCATAAAAATGCTATATGCAATTAGTTTTTTCTAAATTATTTTTCCTTCTGCACTAGAGCGACCAGCCTCTTGCGCCATTTTTATTGTTTTGACGATGATTTTTTTTAATTTCCCGGCTTTCAACATCAAATTGTTTGTGTTCAGCATTTTACTACGTTTACTCTGTTATTTTATTCTGAGCTCACGGAGCGCGCTCTGAACATGTTCAGAACTAAAAAAGAAACACAAATTTGAAGCTCTGAGCGATCAGAGCTCAAAAAGAAACACAATTATTTTTTTGACAGTTCGAGCTCTGCTCTGAACTAAAAAAGAAAAACGCCCATTGTCCTCCATTGAAAAGAGGACATTGTTTAATATAATGGGTGATTTTTTAAGAGCTTGAGAACTTTTTAAAAAAAAAAACGCATAAAATTTGCGTAAAGTGCGAAACACATTTCGAACCGAACACTGATTTTGGTAATAAAATTCAATGATTTGCAAGCGTTGCTCGTTAGTAAGTCTATTCATGATGAAATGTCAAAGCATACTGAGCATCTTTCTCTTTGACACCATGTCTGAAATCCCGCGTGATCTGTCAAATACTAATGCATGAAAATCCTAACCTCAAAAAAATCACCCGTTATTTTTTCGCCAGAAATGGAGATTTAATGTTAAAAAACTGGGATCACTATAGGATTTGGTGTGGGTGCGAGTTTGGGTATATGCAAAGTACTTTTTGCATTTGAGCACTAAAATCAAAGAAATTTCCAACAAAAAAAGCAAGTATGGCAACACTGAACAAAAAACAGGGAAGAAATGTCAAAATCAACCATTTTTGCGTGTTTT
The DNA here is from genome assembly GCA_920104205.1 of Eupeodes latifasciatus. NCBI lineage: Eukaryota > Metazoa > Arthropoda > Insecta > Diptera > Syrphidae > Eupeodes > Eupeodes latifasciatus. The sequence goes on from OV049925.1 coordinate 152,190,314, forward strand.
GTATGTAAAAAAGTGAACTTTAAAAATTAATTTAAAATAGAAATAAATGTTTCCTCGCTCTAAAATTGCTATAGTTATTATTTATTTGCACATATCTATCGATTAAAAAAACCACGTGTGAAAATTCGTGCTGTCGTAAAGGAAAGTTGAGCCAAATAAACTAAGTACATTTATGACTTATGCATATTTAACTATGGAAGAATGATTTTCCGTGAAAATGGTTTCAAAGTTTTCGTGACTGAAAATTACATACAACGATTTATAAATTTTTTGTCTGACGTTTTCTTTTAAACACAGAACCATTAAGTTTGAGTTTCTTATTAATTTCCTTAAAATTCTTTTTTCCTTCCTTTTAATGTCGTTTTAGGTGGAGAAGAAGTAAATTTTCTTCAACTATGCGATTTCAAACTATGTTTTCCTTAAGTAAGGCCTAAAAATAAATAAATGTTGACATTTATTTCAAAATGGGATCGAATTTGGCTTTTTGCTGTTTGAATTGAATTGAAAAACACTTTGATTATACATAATTCCCTAAAAATAAAAAAAATATTCTGAAAGATTGTTTCAATTAGTTGTTTTTGTATAAAGTCTAGCGTAAAAAAATATTAATTTAAAAATAATGTTTGTTAGAATATTTTGCAGCACTATTAATTTTAAACAATTTTGTTCACATCCTAGTGTCAAAATTTACCAAATGTCAAAATGAACCTAATATTTTATGACAATCCATACACTGCCTTAAGTAAGACTGTGTTCACATTAGATTCTGAAATAGCGAATAAATATTTCAAACTCACTTCATTGTCTTTTCAGCTCAAGTAAAAAGTATAAAAGAAAAATAATTATAAAACGTCGAAATCAGTCACATCATTAGAGTCCAATTTTATAACCGTCAATCCTTTTTTATTTCATTTAATTTTTATATAATTAAATTCATAGATGAAGTGATTTTAAATACAAAATAAACTGTTTAAATACATCCTTTTGTCAATTTTTAACATTTTCCGGAAAAAATCCATAGTTAAAATTACTTTTCAATTCCCTTGCTTTAGAAAAGCAGCTTGTGAACATAGCTAAATAAAAGTATTCTTTAATCAATTTTATATTACAATAATTTTGTTTTAAGTGTACAAACTCCAACCAACTTCACACTTATTTGCCTTTAAATCTTGACGTTCGCTCATTTCAAATTCTGACATCTCTCTTTTCTACCGCACGTGTTTACGTTTAAACAGTGCGCAAATTTAATATTTTTCTTTTAAACTTTTTTTAAATTTTACTTAAAAATATGTCCGACAAGTAAGTTAAAAAAGGTTCACCTAGTTTCTACAATAAAAATACAATACATATTTGAACTTTTAGATATGCGGTGCCTAACAAACTTCCTGGCAAAACTGTTGCAGTTCTTGCCCATCGTAAGCGCCGAATTCTTCAAGACAAATCGGTGGTCGAGCAGAAACGCAAGGAACGTGTGAAGCGCCTAGCCAAAGCAAAGGAACACCACAAGTTCAGACGTGCCGAATCCTTTGTTATGAACTACATAAAAGCCGAAAGGACTTCCAAGCGTATCAGGCAAACTTTGTTGCATAGTAAAGTGACGAGAGAAGAAGACACAAACCAGAATCTTTTGGTTGTTATGAGACACGCAGGGTAATCTAGAGAAGAATTCACTTTTTTGGTTTATTTTTATTCATCTTCTTTTATGATTTTTACAGGAAAAAGATCTTTGACGAAACAACAAATAAAATATTCAAAACATGGAACATGACAAAACGTCATCATACCGTATTCCTCAAGAACAGCAAGGAAAACCAGATTCTCCTGAGGCTAGTAGAGCCTTTTGTGTGCTATGGATATCCTTCGTTGACTACAATCCGAGAATTGTTGTTCAAAAAAGGTTTCGCCATGATCGAGAAAAAGAAAACTCCAATTCAATCAAATACAATGATTGAAGAACAACTCGGCGAGAAGGGAATCATTTGCTTGGAGGATATCATTCACGAGATCTTCACAGTTGGACCAAATTTCGAAACAGTAACTTCCTTCATTAGTCCATTTATGGTAAGTTAGAGTTTGTTTGCATTGCAGGACATTATTAAACTCATCAAAATTCCTTTATTTTTTAGCTAAATAATCCTAAGGACGGTTGGCAAAAGAAAGTCAGTGTGAGTTACAAACGAGGTGGGGAATATGGTAATCGGAAAGAAGCTATCAATGAACTCATAAGCAGGTGCCTATAGATCATGATATTCTTCCTTTTTTTTATTACTGTAGATTTTAAGTTAAATAAATGTTCCCTCTACTTTTGAAAATCATGCGTATTATTTACTTCGTTATTTCTTCTCTAAGTCAATTGAAAAGTTTCCCTAAATACGTATGGAAATGGCAAGTAAGATAATTGTTTTAAACTCAAGGGTTTCTAGTACCTTTTTATGCCAAAAACACCGCGAGCATTAAGAAAGGCAAAGAGGGTTTGAAAGGATGCGCTTTAGTGTTAATTCCGGAATATTGCATTGACAGGAAAAGACAGAGTGGTAAAGGAGACACACATTCGCCTAGTACGGTTAAAGAACGAATTTTTGCATTTTATATGAGTATAGCAACTAGCTATTTCACTAGAGTATTATCCGTTAAAATGACGGTAAATAGCTCTTAAAAATGAAATTTAAATAAAGGTCCTTCCTAGATAGCACATTAATCGACTTGTTTTTCTTGACTTTGGCGGTTTTGCGAAATTTCTTTCTTATCATTTTCAATGCTTAAAAACGGTAATGTTTCAGAGTTATAGGTCTTATTTTAGACCAGTCCTCTTCAATGCAAATTGCGTACTTCAAAGTCAGGAATTGCATTACTTTTAAAAAATCGTTTAAACTTGAAATCCAAAATTTCAGCACTTTTTGCCAACAAATATTTTCATTATTTTTCCTCGTGAAATCTTTATAGGAAATTTAGATTCCAAACCACATGAATTTGAAATTTTGAAGTTAAAGAGAAAATATAAAGGTTTGAGAAAAAATCTCTGACAAAACCATATCTGTGTAGTTGGAATAAATCCATATTAAAAGATCAAGAAGACACCGCAAAATGATGATTGGTTGATTCCCTTAGAATAAATAAATAAATTGGTGGCGCAACAGTCCGTTGAGATCTAGGGCGTAGTGACTTACATCTCTCAACCATTCCTGTGTGCGAGTAATTGCAGGTAAGGACCTCTCCTACAGTTTTTATGCCAAATTCGATTTAAATATCCGATTAGGTCAAAATTGTTGAATTCCAATACTTGTATGTTTCTCGTCTCTATTAAAGAGACTTATTTAGTCTTGACCACATTTACAACAATTTAAAAATGATAAATAGAAACTTATGCTATAAGAAAAAAGGATTAATCCTCCAAGAGAAATTTTTGTAAAGAAAAGTGCTTTCTCCAATCAGCCGTTTAAATTCGGTATTAGAACTGTACGTTCCCTAAGGTTTTTGATGTTCTTATTTTGAATCAAACGTCCTCAAAAAGGTAATCACATCAAGTTTTTAAAATAATTTTGAAAAAGGATTCTTTTAAATTTGGTCATGCATATATCTAAAATCGACAATCGAATTCGGAATCAGCACAGAAAATTTACTCTAAAACGTATTTTAGAAAACCCTGAAAGCATAACTTTAAAGGTTTTTTTAAATTCTTTTAATGTCAAAGGAAAACTGAAAACAGATTTCATAACTAATGACTTACTTACTTACTTAAGGTGACGCTACAGTCCTGTGTGAACTAGGGCTTCACCCAAAAAACTTCTCCATCTAGCTCGGTCCCTAGCTAGATGTCTTCAGTTCCGCGCTCCAAGTTGGGTGAGGTCACTTTCCACTTATGCGCGCCACCTGATCCGCGGTCTTCCTCTACTGCGCTGTCCTGTGGGTGTGGATTCGAAGACTTTCCAGGCCGGAGCATTGGTTTCCATGCGCTCTACGTGACTCAGCTATCTTAGTCGTTGGACTTTTACCCTTCTGGCTAAGTCTACGTCGCTATACAGCCTGTACAGCTCGTCGTTCCATCTTTTCCTCCACTCCACTTCGATGCATACGGGACCTTAGATCACACGAAGAATCTTTCTCTCGAAACGACCCAAGGTGCTTTCATCCGCTTTTGTCATAGTCCATACTTCTGCACCGTATAGCAGGACGGGGATGATAAGGGTCTTATATAGCGACACTTTGGTCCTTCGTGAGAGGACTTTTCCACTCATAGTCTTAGCCCAAAGAAACAGCGGTTAGCAAGAGTTATTCTTCGTTTGATTTCAGCGCTGGTGTTGTTTTCTGCGTTTACAGCGGAGCCTAGGTAGACGAAGTCCTTGACTACCTCAAAGTTACGTCTGTCGATGGTGACGTTTTGACCAAAACGTCGGTGTTGTAGGTCCTTTCTTGACGACAGCATGTACTTTGTTTTGCCCTCATTAACCGTTAAACCCATTTTAGCCGCCTCTGCCTCAATACTCACAAAAGCCCCATTGACATCACGCTGAGTTCTTCCGATTATGTCAATGTCATCAGCATATGCTAGTAATTGGACAGACTTTTGAAAGATAGTGCCTCTAGTGTTGACGTGTGAGCTCTGCACTATTCTTTCAAGTACGATGTTAAAAAAATCACATGACAGCACATCACCTTGTCTAAAACCTTTTTTAACATCGAAAGGTTCTGTTAAGTTGTTTCCAACCTTTATGGAGCAGCGTGAATTCTCCATGGTCATCCTGCACAAACGGACGAGTTTGGCAGGGATGCCAAAACTAGACATGGCTCTATACAGCTCGTCCCTGTAGATACGATACGATATGCGGCCTTAAAATCGATGAAAAGATGGTGGGTGTCGATTTGGTGTTCTTGGGTTTTTTCCAGGATCTGCCGTAATGTGAATATTTGATCGACTGTGGACTTTCCTGGTCTAAAGCCACACTGATAAGGACCTATCAGGTTGTTGACGATGGGCTTTAGACGTTCACATATTACGGCAGAGAAGATTTTGTAGGTGATGTTAAGTAGACTGATTCCTCTATAATTGGTGCAGTTTAAAGGGTCTCCTTTTTTCAGGACAGTTTCCGAAAACTATGTGAGATCATAAAAGGATTTAAACTGCATCTAGAAGATGAAGCTCAGTACTTCGCAAAACATCATACAAGGACTATGTGCTGTTTTACCATAGCCTTAAAACCATTTTTTATTCTCATTATTTATTGTTGATTGTGTTTGACCAATTCTTTGAACTTGTTTTATTGATTGTGTTGAAAATAGGCTCTTTTGGTCTTTTTGATTTGGGAATGCAAATAAAAAACTATTTCATTCTTTCTCCCAACGTTTCGTAAGAATTCCTTACTTCTTCAGGGAAGAATAGTTTTTTAGTTGCATTCCCAAACCAAAAAGACCAAAAGAGCGTATTTTAAACACAATCAATATTCTCATTATTATTCTCATTATTACGAGTATTATTCTCATTTTAAAGACTTATACATATTTCAAAATCCAAGAGTTACAGAGAAGATTCCAATTCAGAATAAGAGAATCCATTTGAAATTGTTGTTTCGCTTGTTTATCAGAAGAAAAAGTGAGAACAAATTTTAATATGAATTCAAGAATAAATAAAGCAAGAAAAGAATTCAAGCCTTTTACTTACTTTGTCCATAGGTTAGGTTAGGTTAGGTTGTAAGGGGTGTGCACAGCAAGAAGCTATTGCGTACACGGGGGCCTATTGGTCCATTGTGATCCCCTGTAAAAGTAAAAATTTAGCATCGATGCTCCTCAGTTCAATTCAACTCTGTCGATTAGCGTAGACTGGCTCGTTAACGAACCAGCCTGTGCTATCTATAAATTTCCTCATGTTCGCAATTGAGACCTGTGCTAGATCATCCAGTTCTCCAACAAACCTGTTTCCGAAATGACGGAGTCGGCTGGTTTGGAGGTTCGGACAGTCGCAGAGCAGGTGTTTAATGGTTTCCATTTCCTCCTCATCCTGACAGCTCCTACAAAAATCGGGTGCAAATGCCCCTATTCTATTAGCCATTGTGCCAATGGCGCAATGACCTGTTAGTACACCTATCAGGATTTTAATGTTCTTTTTACTCAGCGATAGAATATACCGAGTTTCTTTTTCATTTTGTGTTAGGCCATAAACTTCTAGAGATTGCACAATCGTTCCTGGATTTCCAGGAGATATTGGTTTTCTCTTTTAGTTTAAGGTCTATCTTCCTCTTGAGTACCCCAATCGGGACGAGTGGTCCCCTAACTGAATGGTCGCTACTACTTGTGTCTGCTTTTGACCCTTTCCTGGCTAGTTCGTCTACTAGATCATTCCCTTCTATATTGCTATGTCCGGGAACCCAGCAGAGTTTTACCTGGTTAGTGTGGCAGATTTTATTTAATTCCTTCCTACAGTTTAAAACTGCTTTTGATCTAATAGTCTCACTGGCTAAGGCTAATGGCGCAATGACCTGTTAGTACACCTATCAGGATTTTAATGTTCTTTTTACTCAGCGATAGAATATACCGAGTTTCTTTTTCATTTGTGTTAGGCCATAAACTTCTAGAGATTGCACAATCGTTCCTGGATTTCCAGGAGATATTGGTTTTCTCTTTTAGTTTAAGGTCTATCTTCCTCTTGAGTACCCCAATCGGGACGAGTGGTCCCCTAACTGAATGGTCGCTACTACTTGTGTCTGCTTTTGACCCTTTCCTGGCTAGTTCGTCTACTAGATCATTCCCTTCTATATTGCTATGTCCGGGAACCCAGCAGAGTTTTACCTGGTTAGTGTGGCAGATTTTATTTAATTCCTTCCTACAGTTTAAAACTGCTTTTGATCTAATAGTCTCACTGGCTAAGGCTTTGATAGCAGCCTGGCTGTCCACGAAAAAAGTAATCTCCGAAGAGCTTAGCTTTTCGTGATGTGCCAATTCAGCTGCTTTTCCAATGGCAAAGACCTCGGCCTGAAAGACACTACAGTCAGCCGGGAGTGTATATGACGCTCTGATGTTGAGAGATTGGCAAAACACTCCAGCACCTGTTGCTGATTCCATTTTTGAACCGTCAGTGTAGAAAGGGATACCCTGTTTACTTATAAGTGAATTAGGATCCCAACCCTGTCTTTCTGGTATGAAAATAGAATATTTCCTGTCGAAATCTAGTAAAGGGGGGATGTAATCGGTGGTCTCTCTCAGTCCTGGGATCGTGTCATATCTTTGTAAGATTGACCCGTGGCCATAAGTGCTATGCCTCCAAAAACTCAGTTCTCTTAAACGAATTGCAGTTTTGGCTGCCGTGCACTTTATGAACTCATCCAGAGCCGGGAGGTCCAAGATCATTTCCAATCCCGCTTGTGGTGTGGATCTTTGAGCCCCTGTTATTCCTATACAAGCTAGTCTCTGTACCTTATTCAGGTTCTTGAGATAGCTTGATTTTTCCACCGCCTTCCACCATACAATAGAGCCATAGGTAAGAATGGGTCTGACAATCGCTGTGTACATCCATTGGATGACTTGCGGTCGCATACCCCAACGTACACCGAAGGTCTTTTTGCATGTGTAGAATGCACATAATGCTTTTTTCATTCTTTCCTCCGTATTACGCTTCCATGTAAGCTTGGAGTCAAGGATTACTCCTAGAAATTTAGCTTCCTTAGAAAGTTTTAGAGGAATACCATTTAGTTTGGGAGGGTTGAAGTTCTCCAGTTTCCGTTTCTTCGTGAACAAGACTAGCTCTGTCTTGGTGGGGTTGACCCCGAGACCGTTCTTAGTTGCCCAAGAAGATAAATCCTTTAATGCATTTTCCATAATGTTTTCGATGATGGTAAAAAACTTGCCTGATACCAAAACCACTATGTCATCTGCATATGCTACTATTTTAATGCCCTGATCTTTGAACTTTGTGAGAATTTTGTTGACTACGAGGATCCAGAGTAGGGGTGAGATGACTCCTCCCTGTGGTGTGCCTCTAGTAACTGTTTTCTCGATAGTGCTAACTCCTATTTGAGAGTTGATAATCCTGCCATTTAACATGGTGAAGATCCAATCGACAATGACAGATTCAACCCCAACTTCAACCAAGGCATTCTTGATCGATTCCGTTTTAACGTTATTAAACGCACCCTCGATATCAAGAAATGCTGCCAGGGTATATTCTTTATGTTCAAGACTTTTTTCAATATGTGAAACTACTTCATGCAGAGCAGTCTCAACTGATTTACCTTTAAGGTAAGCGTGTTGGTAGTTGCACAAGTTGTTTTCGTTGAGAAGTTCTCTAACATGTAGATCAAGAGACTTATTGGTCTATAATCCTGAGCGGTCGAGTGAGTCGGTTTCTCTGCTTTTGGGATAAAGACTACCTTGACCTTTTTCCAGCTATAAGGGACGTATCTAAGTTTGATACAACTTATGAAGATTACCCTAAGCCACGGAGTTATTACTTTGAGAGCATTTTGAAGAAGACCTTGGAAAATTTACTTACTTTGTTCATACTTTCTCTCTTTATCTTTTATTAATAATCGTATTGGAATGCAAAGGGAAATAAAGTATCCTCCATTCAAAATTAAGGAGCTATTTGATCATCAGGAAATCTTAAGGGCGCATTGAGCTTATCCCCGATCAATTAATTCCCTTATGGATCATAACTTTCCGGGTAAAAATTATTTTCAAATGAATTATAGATAAATGATAATCTTATTTATGTGCTTGCAAATTTAAAGATAATAAAACAAGTAAAATAAACATAGTTTATTAGATTAATGACAAGCATCATACCATTTTTGATAGTTCTACCCTGTATTGTTGTCCATTCATCGAACCACCCTGTTGTGTAAAATTTTATGCACTACGCTTTCAACACCACATTATCCAAACAAATATGAAAACATTTTCGTCCATCTCTCCATAACTCTCCACTTCACAATGACGTTTCTCAGTCGACGAGAGAAAGGGGAATCAATCGTCAAAAAAGTGAAAAGTTCTCCAGGTGAGGACGACAAAAACCAAAAACTACCGAGTTCGAGTTAAAAATTTAATTATTTCTAAAACCAATTCAAAACTCTTCTAAAATCCAACAATTTCCTCAACAAATTAAAATAACAATCAACTATCCCAAACCTAAACAATCCCAATCAAACATCGCCACAAATACGTTTTTTTAAATAACTTCATAACTTTTTCTTTTCCCAATAAAATCGATTCGTGAATCTTAAGCAGAGAGTGGTGTGGGCGAGACGCAAACAAAAACAAGAATTTAAAACAGAAAATCCTGAAAAATGTAAATTTTTTGCAAATTCAATAAGAAAAATAAAATAATTCGCTAAAATAATCAAACCACTTGAAGTGGATCTTCATTTGGACAAAATCGAAATAGAAAAGTGATGAAAAGTAAAATGTTTTAACGTCCATAATCTGCTTCGTATCTGAAATTCCATATTTTTTTTATTCCAAAGCAAAGGAAAATTTTGATTTGAAGATTTTGTGCAATTTCGGTTTCGGAATTGAGAATTGGATCTTGGACGTTGGACGTCGTCTTCTTGTCGTGTCGTGTTGTGTCGTCTTTTTCCAATAGCAAAATAAAAGGAAAAAATATGCAAGTCTAGTTCGTCGTCGTCGTCGCCAAATCGTCGTCGTCGCTCGTCGTGTGTTATTATTTAATTATTTTGTTTTATTCTTTTTTTTTTTTTTAATAAAAGTTTTTTTTTTTTTTCTTGCTTAAAGAAAAGATCAGATCGAGAGGAGGGTTTGACGGTGACTCGACAACAACTGTGCTTTACAATAATACAAAAAAAAAAAGAATAAAATTGTGCAAACAGGGGGTGTTATCAGTGTTGCCAGGTTGCCACCCGATTTCAAGTCTTTTAAGATTTGTTTCTGTTCTCTTATAATCCGACTAAGAACAGAAACAGAAGCAGAAATCTGGAAAGGTTAATCCTCACGAAAAAATAAAAACAAATAAGCCCAAAGTCGACACAACAAGATCTCGACTTAGAATTGGAGCAGCAACTACCGAATTAGGCACAATGAAGAAAATATTTTCCAAATTCGACAAAAACGAGAAGCTCGAGAACAGCACCACCACCAAGGAGACGAACAGTTTTGTCGGTAAAGTTTTCGTAGTGGGTCGAGTGTCTGTGACAGTTGAAGATGTGCTGGCAGAAGGTAAGTGATGGGCCTCAGGAAGAGCAAATATACAAATACCTACCTACAAACTATGTTTAATTCCCACAGTACTTGAAAAAAAAAATTCAAATAATTTATTATGTTTGACTGAAAATATGTATTTTATTTTTAAGGAGTAAATAAATAATCTGCAAAAGTAGATAGGCAGGTGGTTCTTGAGTATTTTCTTTACTTTTTTGTTTTGTGTTTTGTGTTTTTCTTTTTGAGTTTGCACACATTTTTCTTTATCAACAAATCAACATGGAGAATGCGTTGATTGTGGACTTAGTTAATATGTCTACACCTTTTAGAGACTTCTGAGTTATGTATTTGGGTTATAATTTATAGGTACCTAATGTGATAAGATAACAAAATGAAGTAACATAATTTCAACAATAAATACCAGCAATAGCAATAAATACCAAACAGGTTGATTTGAGGCTTTCTGAATAGGTATTTATCTTACACATAGCTACAATAAAAATAAAATTGTTTTACACTTGTGACTACGATAAATACTTATAGTCTAAGATTATGTGATATTCCTGCTCACAGTAAACACTCAGTACTTAGCAGAAGAGTATTCATAGGACCATTAGGATAAAGTCTATATGAACTATTATAAACAATCGCTGTTGTTTAATAACTGCTAATATCACCTTCTTTGCGTATTGATTTTATTTTTAAGCTTTAAACTAAACAATATTGTTCAAAAGTAACTAATTCAAGACACATCACCGTAAAAGATTATATACTTTAAACCTTAGCCCTACAGTATAAATCATTGGTTCTATTGGGTTTTAACTTGGAAATAAAGGTCGTAAGCAGATTCGCAAACGCGTTTTTACAACTTTTTGAAGACCGACCAAAAATAAAGGTTTTGGTTAAAAATTTAAAATTTGTATATTTTCTCAAAAACGTCTAGATGTTTTTTAATGAAATTTTCACATTTTCTTTAAAGTTTTTTTTTTTCTTAGCTTGACTTATTTCAATATAAAAAATACAGTGCACCAAAAAAAAAGTTGTACAGTCGATTTTCTTTTGTTAAAATGCAATTACCTATGGAGTTAATTGCAATAAAAAAAACAAAATAGTTACCAAAAATAGGGATTTTTTTAACCACCAGATTAATTAAAACACATTTTTTTAAATAAATTATTTTAATACAAAAAAAAAACCAATTCAATGAATAAAGTCCGTTTTATGAAACCAAAAAAAAACTTGTACACTTTGTAGTTACAATACTGTATAGAACCGTTATCCAGTAGGCTTTATCAGATCATCTCTTTTTTGAAAGGTTTAGTTTTTTCATGTTGCCAGAGTAATAATTTGTTAAAAATTTATAAGAGAAATTAAAAAAAAAATGGAAAACAAACAAACTTCACTTGATATGAAAAAACTTATTGTTAAGTTGTGGGACGAAAAGAAAAAGTCTAAGACAAATCGCTGATATTGTGAAAAGCCACATTCCACAGTTCAGTACGTTATTAATTCTTACAAAAAAAAACGGATTTTTAACAAGACCAAGTGGAAGTGGGAGACCGAGAAAAATTGATACTAAACAAACCAAGAGGCGTATAGTAAGGATTGTACAAAGTAACCCAAAAAATTCGGCAGTGGAAATAGCGGAAGACCTCGATAGAAACAAAATTGTCCAAGTTCATCTACAGATGGTAAGAAATTTTTTACATTCGGAAGAGTTAAGAGGGTTTACGCCTTGAAACGAACCACTTTTATCCGCCATAAATGTAAAGAAGCGCCTACATTATGTTAAAGAGTATATAAATAAGCCGATAGGGTTTTGGAATTCCGTTATTTATACCGACGAATTCAAATTCAACATTTTTGGATCCGATGGGCGACGTTTTGTTTGGAGAAAAAGGGGTACAGCGTTAGATCCGAAGAATGTAAATTGGACATTAAAACATGGTGGTTGCAGCGTTATGGTGTGGGGTGCGATGGAAGCAAATGGAGTTGAAAATTTTCAATTTGTGGAAGGGACAATGAATAAGTTTGATTACCTGAACATCTTGAAAAATATTTTAAGAAGTACTGCATCAAAATTGGACCTTGGAGATAATTTTAGTTTCGTTAATGGCAATGACCCAAAAAATTCCGCGTTGATAGTGAAGGAATAGTTGTTATATAACGTGAAAAAAGTACTCCCTCATCCACCTCAAAGTCCGGATTTAAATCCAATTGAACATCTTTGGGCTCATGTTGAAAAAAAGTTGAGGGAAAGGAAAGTAAAAAATAAAGAACAGTTAAAAGATGCAATACAGAGGATATGCATTGAAATTACGCCAGATGTTACAAAAAAATTGGCCCTTTCAATGCCAAAGAGGTTGCAAATGGTCTTAGATGCAAAAGGACATTATACAAAATATTAAACCATTTGGGTTTTCGAAATGTTGCTGTTTTTTAATTGAATTTTTCAAATGAACAAGTTTTTTTTTGGTTTCATAAAACGGACTTTATTCATTGAATTTGTTTTTTTTTATTAAAATAATTTATTAAAAAAAATGTATTTGACTTAATCTGGAGGTTAAAAAAAATCCCTATTTTTGGTAAGTATTTTGTTTTTTTATTGCAACCAACTCCATAGATAATTGCATTTTAACAAAAGAAAGTCGACTGTACAACTTTTTTTTTGGTTCACTGTATGTTTTTGTATTGCCCTAGAAGGGTGACCCCGATAGAACCGTTAATTTGTTTTTAAATTTTGTCAGGAACTAATGAATGGATTGAAATAGTTTTTTTTTCGAAAAAGTCTTAGTAAAACCCATTTGTTGATCAAAAATGTATTGCTTTGTCTTAAAAATTCGATACCTCAAAAACAGGTGATTATTTTTTAATGAAATTCAAATATTAAAAATAAATGTATAAACACTAAAAAAGTGCATACAAAAATTTATCAACGTATGTACATATATACAAAAATTAATGTAAGAAAAATAGGTCTAATGACTTTTGAAAAAAAGGGAGTTTTATTTGTATTTTATAAACAAATTTTGAAAATAGTCATATAAACTAAACATTGGATTTTATTTCAATAGTTGATTAAGCAACTATATAGTGCGTTGGATTGTCATGCAAGAGGTCTTGGGTTCGATCCCTGCCTATGCCACCTAACTTTTTTCACGGGTACTGCCTCTTGCGAGGAATTGACAAATCTTCCAAGAGTAATTCTTGTCATGAAAAGTGCTTTCTCAAATTAGCCGTTCGGATTCGGCATATAAACTGTAGGTCCCCTCCATCTCTGACAACATTACTCGCACACAGGAATGGTTGAGAGTTGTAAGTCACTAGGCCCTTGTTCTCTACGGACTGTTACGCCACCTAATTTATTTTATTTAGTTGCTTAAGCCTAGTACGCTGCTGATGCGAAACGAAATTTTTCGGCGGTCTCCAAGTGCAGAGCGAAATTAAAACGAAAACCACAGCGGAAAAATATTTGTGGAGTCTGGAAGTCGAAGTTCAATTTTAAGCCTAGTACGCTGCTGAAGCCTAGTACGCTGCTGATGCGAAACGAAATTTTTCGGCAGTCTCCAAGTGCAGAGCGAAATTAAAACGAAAACCACAGCGGAAAAATATTTGTGGAGAGTTCTGTCTGGAAGTTGAAGTTCAATTTTAAGCCTAGTACGCTGCTGATGCGAAACGAAAATTCCCATACAAAAATGACATGACGAAATCATAAACGAAAATATTCGAAAAATTTTTCAATAAATAAATAAAACGTCAAAATTTCGCAAGCAATTAATATACCGGGAAATTAAATTGAGAACGAAAAGAGTGGAGAATTGTACTACGAAATCTAGTACAGCTATCCACTAAAATGACACATTTCGTCGTTCAGCAGCGTACTGAAAAACGAAAAGCACAGCGAAACTTTTCGTTTATGATTTCGTCATGTCATTTTTGTATGGGAAATTTCGTTTCGCATCAGCAGCGTACTAGGCTTTAAGCTGCTGAGATGTTTTTGTAATTTTAGTTATTACTTAAACATTTCAGACTTCTTAAACAGTACCTTGCTTCAGTATAACCACAACTTTGAAAATTCATTTCGTATGAAACTAGAAACAGACATAACTTATTTTTCAAATTTGAATACGGGTCTTATTATAGGCCGAATTTGGCAAACTCAGCAACTTTTTGTGAAGATAATGCACCGTCCTAGTTTAGTCGCAAAGTTAAGAGTTATCCATTAACTTGTGAGACAAGCTCACTCATAGAAAATTTTTCAAAACAAAAATTAATTTTAAATGGTACCCTAGGACCTCAAAAACCTTAAAGTATTATTTTTTCGGATTTAAGTAATAAAGGAATTGCAAATTATTCAAGATTTTTTACTACTGAAAACTTCAAACGCGTTTATCTCACTATTTAAAAAAAAAAAATTAAGTGGCCCAAGGGGGCTTTTGACTTACAACCTTTTTTGTGTGCGAGTAATTTCAGGTTTGGAGAGAACCAAGTCGAATCCGAAAGGATACTTTGAGAAAGCAATTTTCAAAACATGAATTACTCTTGGAGGCACCCAAGAACTCGTGATTGACAGTCTTACCTACTTACCACTATGCCACGGGTCCTATCAAAAGTAAAAAGAGCTTAAAAATGTCAATAGTTTGTGAAAAATCACTAATTTTGTGCAGTGTATTTAAAAAAAACTAAATTTAATAGAGAAACGGAATGATATAATATACATACAGTAAAAACTGGTTAAGTGCATCCCAACTCCTAACCTAACTGCCTAACTCGCACAAGTATTTTGTTTTTGAAAACCAAAATTATAAAAGTCATCTTGATGTACCTTCGCTTATTTGCCTATTATTGAAAACTTTAAATTTAAATGAACTTTAAAAAAAAATCTTTTAAGTAAACATTTCAAATCTACTGAAAAACAATTTTATTCCCTAAGTGGTTCCTAGTATATTATGCCTTAATATTCAAAAATATAAAATTTGTAGTCTTAATCTACTATACAATGGTAAATATAGAAATAAGTGCTTAAGGGCCTTGCACATGAGAGCGAACAACGAATAAACGAATGGACGAACAAACGTGATTTTACACATTTCAAAAAGTCAATGTCAAACAAAAACACATTTAAATTATAAGAAACCAATTGACTTGACACTAATGTTAGCATAATAAAATTTGCATTTTGTTCTCTAAAACAAGAAAATTTTGTAAAAACAATTTGGTAGTAACGAATTGCAGTGTGGTTGCTACGAACTGTCAAACTCTATTCGCGTTGCACATACCATTCACACTGCAACGAATAAATTGTTCGCGCGCAACATAACCTCAAAATTATATCACTCTTGTTTTGTTTGTTGAAAAGGGTAATTATAAATTGACAATTCGTCGCTGTCTGGAATAGCAATAAAGCTCATGTGAAAGAAAAGTCAAAATATGCGAACATCCATAGTTCGCAGTTCGTAGCTCATGTGCAAGATGCTTTAGTGCACTTAAACGGGTTTTTGTAGCTGACTAACCAGTATATGTACCTGTTATTAAGGTGAGGCACTTATTCGGGTTTTACTGTATTTGTCATAGACAACTTTGTTTGCAGTACGTCTTTACACGACTTTTTCCCTTTTATTAAATCTAATACAAAAATTGAACATGCTTCCACCACTAGTTAAACAATCCTTACGTATGTACGTATAATGCTGTTACCTCAAAGTCCCAACTTATAAACTTGGGGTTGAACGCTTTACCTTAAGCGTCAAACAAATATTTCTTCAGAGTTCATTCCGTCACTTCAAAATGAATTCGGTTAGGAGTATTTGTTGTTTGTATGCTTTAGCACCTTTCATGGAGATTAGGTGTTAGGGTCAACCTCCTGCATGATACGATTAACCGTTTTTTTAAATTTGTAATTTCTGTTTCTTAATATTTTTCTATTTCTATGGTATTATTATAACACTTTATACCTTTATTATTATTACATGCTTAAATTACTTTACTATGGTCTTTAGTGCAAACTTTCAGTTAACGTACTGCGGCTTATTAATCTAAACTTCGATATCAGTTCTGTATTAAAAGTCTTACAAAAAGTTGACTTGTTTAACCAAACAAAAATATTGTATGAGATTTTCATCAAGTGGTTCTATTATATTGTCACAAGCAAAATTGGAAGCCATTATAAACTTAGTGAAATTTATAAGACATTTCGTTTGTCTACTCATACAATTCCTTTTCAAGACATGTTGAATCTTCTTTAGTCGAAAATAGCATACAAAATTATTTTATTTTCTAGAGTTTAAAAAAAAAAAAATTCAAACTTACCGAATTTTAAAAAAGTACATATGTGCAGAATATTTGATTGATTTGCAGAATCTTAATTTTATATCTTACCAATCCTTTTCACGGGGTAATATTTTTGAGAACAAATCGTTATAAATTTGATAATTAATTTTTTAAAATCTATATCGATTTAAATTTTGTTGTAATCGACTTCTTGAAGACGATAATGATTTTTTTTTAAATAGAACTTTATGTTCTATTTATTATTATATAAAATACTAATTAGGGGCAACCATGTGCATAAGATTTAGTAGGTCTTTTAAAACTTTTTGTTTTTTTTTTAACTTTTAATTCGTGTATTCTACTTGTCGCACACAATTGAAATAGAACACAGAGAGTCATCAAACAATAGTCATATTGCAGCATATACCACACCATTAACATTTTCTTTAAACTTGCAGACAATGAGGAGAAATAAACAAAGGATCAAGAAAAGAACAAGAAGAAGAAAAAGAAAAACTTCAGAATGTGAGTCAAGGAATAGACATTTTGTCAGCCTTGAAGCCTTGTAGCCTATGCATAGCTAAATACATTTATAGAAATATGAAAATATTATTAAATGAAAACATTATTGTCATTTGTTATTTAAGGCCTACTTAATAGTACTACATATGTACTATGAAATGACCGAACGCAAACTATGGAAGTAACATTGTTCCATATTAAAAGTAACTATATTTATATCAAGTAAAAAATCTAAACCACAAACTTTGTATTGATCGAATGACACACAAATTTTCATCTGACTAGTTCCAGGAGCTTTTTTTTTTTAAAGTAGGTGCTTTGTTTGCCTATCTGACGATGTTTTTTTTCAGTGCTGAAACAACACTCACCCCCCCTCCATATCTCTAATGAACCATTGTACTTACACTACTCGTAACACGTTTCTCAATTACAATTTATTACACTCAATTAGCATTGTCATTGCAATTGCAAGTTTTTAGTTTTTTTCTTATTTTGTTTTTTAAATTATTTTGAATTTTACATGAAATTGTGTGCAATGTATTGAACCTTATGCATTTTCAAACGTACGAATCAATCAACGGTAGCGGTGGCGGCGCGGTGATGTGGAGCGGTCGTGTGGCGTGTCGTCGTCGTGGCACGATGGTAAGAAATAAAACAACTTATGTTTTATTTAAATTAATTAACTTTGTACTGGAAATTCGGAAAGATATTGAATAATTTATAAAATTTGCAAAACCTGTGGTTGATTGGATTTTCTTGTGAATATGCATTTATGTGCATATGACCTTGAACTGACATTTTTCGAATAGAAATTTTCTTGATGCATATGGAAAATGTATAGAAGTACCCATACAATTAATATTCATTCATTCATCCGCAAACTTAACTAAAGTTTAAGACAGTGACGAATTTCAGAAACTTCAATTTTAAATTTTAAAAACGTATCAAATGCTTAAGGTTTTTTTTAGATCTATTTGGATGGAAGCACTGGTTTTACTACACGTCCTGTAATTTTATTCCTTTGAGGAACTTAATTATTTGTTTGTTTAAGAAATAATTTAATTGTTTTTTTTCTTCTATAAGTTAGGTAAGGTTGATGGGCTTACGATTGATGACGTTATCGCCACACTTCGATCAATTTATATCCATTGTGATACCCTGAAGTAACAACTTATCTAAAAGCGAGTGATTACAAATATGGTATTTTTGGATTGTGCTGTTCTAGCCATTAAGGGGATTTGATAAAAATTTCTACTTCTTCCTGGAATATTTTTGAGGTCTTCAAGAGTATTGAAGAAAAGTCTGCCTAAGAACTTGTTGTTAGTATGGCATAGTCCTGGACAGTGGCATAAGAAGTGGGCAGTGCCTTCTTGTTCTTCATAATCACTGCATCCTTTGTATATGTCGTGGGTGGTTATTCGCATTGTCTTGTTATGGTGACTAATTGTTTTAGCCTAACACAAGATAAAAACTGTCTTCGATTCCCAGTAGTAATTTCAATTTCATTTCGAATAGGTATTTAAGTATTTCTGCTTCTCTTTAGATTTGAACTTAAATATTAGTTTTCTCATATTCCGAACCAGGACAAATGAATATTAGTCCTTGAAAGTCTTAAACTTGGTCAAAAACTAGTTCAAACTTTCAAACCAATATTAATTTTTAGGAGAGAGAACTTAAGTATTATTTGGTCTCAAGTTTTATTATCAATGAATTAACTTTCTCAGGTATACCTACATCTTTAAAACAAGCCAAGTTATATCTTTAAAAAAAATCAGTTACTGTATATATTGAACTAAAGAAAAATGTCCTTCTATTATTTTATTTAGGTCGATGAGGTAACCAACCATAAGTCTTCTACTTTTCAAGACCCAATTTAAAATTACTAACTAACATAAAGCAATTAAAAAATAATCCATCGGTCGCTTAAATGATCGTATAATAGATTCTATTTGCAATAATTAATTAATTAATTTATAAAACAGACATAAGATAATAGAAAATCTTCATAAATAGAAAAAATTAATAATGTATGTACATACATACATATGTAGGTACTCTTAAACTTTAAGAGTTGCCAACAATTTTATTTCAAAATTAATATTATTTATAAATTGTGATTATTTAAAGTAAATTTTTTTTGGAATCTTAACATTGTTTATGTATAGTTTATTTTATAAACAAAGAATATAAATGTATAGGGTGTTTTTGTAGTTTCTTGAAAAGTTTTGATGGTTCTTGTATGTGGTTTGACAGTTAAGAACCTCAAAAAATCTCAAAATGTCAAATGTATAGGCTCTTTAATTAAAAAGAAAGGCAACACTTACCAATGACATTTCTGTTAAGTAAAGTTTGGCAAATGACTATGGGCAGGTTCAGACAACATAAGGGACTTCATTTACAGTCAACTTCATTCTTTGAACGTAAATTTTGACCAAGGCAACTAGTTAGTTTTTCAAGTGTCATGAATTTAAAATTCAGAACTTTACTTCACAAACCTCTACTTCAAGTTCATAGTACAAAAATTACCAAAATCATTATT
The DNA here is from genome assembly GCA_920104205.1 of Eupeodes latifasciatus. NCBI lineage: Eukaryota > Metazoa > Arthropoda > Insecta > Diptera > Syrphidae > Eupeodes > Eupeodes latifasciatus. The sequence continues at coordinate 152,209,785 of OV049925.1, forward strand.
TTCTACAAAACACTCCTCAGGCAAGCTACAAGTCCATCATGATTTGTATTTTGTATTTTAAAGAAATATTACTTATTTCTTTTCCAAATTTACAAGGAACCTTTTTACAGAAAGCATTAAATGAAGTTGTGCAGAAAATAAATAAATCATTGAGTAATAAAGTTCAGCTTTCAGTTGATTTAAAAAATATGATCAATTGTCATTTTGACATAAGTTGACTTGACTTGATAGTAAGGGAGATTTTTCTTGCCTAACTTTCCAGTCAACTTTCCAATAAAGTTGCCTTAATTGGAAGGCAATTTTTTGGCAGCTGGCCAATCAGATGCAAGAAACTTGCCTTACTTTCAAGTCCCTTATGTCGGCTGAACCTGCCCTATGAATCATTTCATAATAGAACAACACTTTAAAGTTGTGAAAAAACAGTTTGAAACAAATGAAAGAATGAAATAAAGATCATTTTTGTTTAAATGGCTACCTCAATAAGCTACAAAGTCCTCAAAGTTCTCAAGCTCTTGAAAAAACACCCGATATGAATCAATTCTCTTTGAAATTTGTATCCCTCAATAGTTCGTTACATAGAAGCTTTGTGTGGTCTTGAATAGTTACAAAACCAATTTCAAAGATAAAATAAATTAACAATATTCAATGAACTCTAAATTAGCACCTATTTCAAATAAAATACATATTATTTATTTTTAAATACATGTTTATCACTTAAATAAGTCCACATTGGAATTTATTATAATTAAATTCTTAAACAGAATATTTTTGTTGTTAATTTTTTAAAAATTACTATATTCTGATATTGTTGTTTGTTTTAAGTTCAATTGTTGTAGTATATGAACAAATAAATAGTGATAAATCACGTTTTAAAGAAGTAACACATAACAAAAAGAGTATGCGAGCAAATCAAATATTTGATGAATCACGAATGTTTTTAGATTGCTCAAATTTATTCTTTTCATTTATGAACATGTAGAACGTGTGGGTTTTATTGTTCTTTTTTTTATAGTATTTGGTTTGATTTCGACAATTAAACGTTTGAAATGACAATGATAGACTAATTGTTTGTGTAATAAAAATTAAAAGAAAAAAAATAACTAAATTGAATGATTTTATGGTTGCTATTACTCGTATTAAAATTGAAAGTTTACTCATTATCTTTATGTTATGTTCTTATGCAAACAATCAGTATACTTTTCAGGACAAAGCTTTACTTTTTTTATTTAATCAACTTCTACTTTTATTCCAAATAAAAAAAAAAAACAACAATTGAAAAAAATAAAGTAGTGTGTTTAGTAAGTTTTCTTGTTTTTTTTTTTTAATTTATTTAGAATTTTTAATAAATAAATCAGCAAATTCATGCGATCATCAATCGCATTTTATTATTGAATCGGCAAGCTTTTTAAGTTTCAGACAACATAAGGAAATTGAAGTTTTTAGTATCTGATTTGACAGCTGTCAAAGAATTGACTTTTATTAAGTCAATTTTTTTGATAATCTGACTGTAAAGATAGTCTATGTACGTTTTATGTGCCATAAATCAAAAAGTTAAGCTTAATTTTTTAAAATAAATTAGTCTGGATTTATCTTTGTCAGATTTATTTTTTGTCAGCTATTTTAATTAAGGTATCCAACTTCTTCAATAAGGTATCCAAAATGTCACCTATCAAAGATGGCAAGATTGAACGCAGCCAATGAAACCATTCACCAAAGAAGATTTATTTTACAACTACCTACTTTTGAAAAGTGTGTCATCGGGCCTATCTCGAATTCCATCGTAATTGAGAACTTTTAAGAATTCCGAAAAACCGGTTCATGAGATCCGTTCGAAATCTAATATTGTATAAGATTTTTCACTACGGGACTCGTAAAAGTTTCCAATTCCTATGGAATTTGTGATAGGGCTGAATGTGTATGATAAATCTACTAAATATATATTGGATGTAGCTCTAATAGCCTTTTCACTTCAAACCCAAAACCGAGTTTTCGACAAAACATTTTCGAAAACCAGAAAATCGTTCACATTGAACATTGGCGTTCAATCTCAGACAGATAGGGTATCCGGATACCTTTTTGTTAGTGTTTTACGTGTAAAATAACAGCTGATCAAAAACAGCTGAGATGTCAAAAAAGGAATCCAAAGGTATCCAAGAATTTCTGGGGTATGTACGTATCTGACAGAATAGCTGATTCAACACATGGTTGAATTTCAAGAAACTTGAAAATTGATTTCAGCTTTTTGTATTTGTTGATAAACAAAAAGATACAAAATGTTAGTTGAAGTTGAATTTGAGGATGTTGTGTACATAATAGACGATGAAGAAGCTATTTGCCTCCGAATTTTAGAAGGTAATTATGATCTATTTCTATTATACTTCGAAGCTTAAATGTTTCTCTGCCATCCAACTCGTTCAACAAGGTATCTAAAAATCCACCTATCCAAGATACCCTATCCAACACGAGATTGAACGCAGCCATTTACACGTTTTCGTTTGACATTCCAATTTTCCCAACATCGAGTGTCAAAAATTGTTTTTATGCAAAATTTTATAAATAAAAGTTTAGTCCTTCAATTATTAGGTCCGTTCGCGTACTTTCTGCACTAAAATTCGTAAAAATAAATATTTTAAAGAGTGGGGGTAAAATTCTCTCACAAAAAAAAAACTACAAAAAAGTAAGCGAACGGGAAAACAACAAATTTTTCACACAATGTTACTGTGTTGTTGCTGTTCTTTGAAAATTTGTTTTTAAATTTTATAATTGACAGCAAAAGCGAGCAATTTATTTAATTTATTTGAATTTCTATCAAATTTGAAATTTTCACAATCAGCCCAAACAAATTTCTTGGGCTAAAATTCGTAGGTTGGGGAAATATTTTACTCTCTCCTGAGCGCTCTCTTTTACGAAAAACTACGAAATTTTTAAGTACGCGAACAGGATTTTGTTAAATTTCGTATTTTTTAGTAAAATTTGACTGTTTTAGGAGGGTACGCGAACGGACCTATTATTTATGTGCAAATAAAATGCATTCTGACTAATTGAAATTGATTTGTATATGTATATATTTTTTCATTACCTCAAGCATCTATCATTAGATATGTACCTTTCTGCAATGAATTTAAGAACCTTGAAATACGAGATACAAACCTTTGGAAGTGTACACTGGGAACAGTCTCTGAATACAGGAAAATTTCAACTATCTTCGTTGGTAGGCAAATATTTTCATTAAACATTTGTGTGTCTTCTACAAATTCCTTGGACGGATTATATCCCTCATTTTCGTATAAGGTTTAAGAGTACCTGCGGTAGTCATCAGGGCCAGGAAACGTACATACATACATATCTATTGATAGCTCAGAAATTTAAAACAGATATGAATATGTACCTATACGTGTTGTACATGGTAGTAATACTACATTGTGTTTTTTTACTTATTTAAAACTTTACCTGAGGGACATCTCTGTCCTCGATAACAAAATCAAGATTTATTTTAATTCAATCCTTTGTAGTTGTGCACAAAAATTCAAAATATCAAAGTGAAATATTTCTTTTGACAGCAGCCATCAACTGTTTTTTATCACATTTAATTGAGCGCTGAATGTTTCAAAAGGTTTGTTTGTTTAGTTCATCTTTGAATTGCTACTAATCAAAAACACTCCATTACCAAGACCGGAATCTTTCGTACGTTTCACTCTCCAAAACCCGTTTGCTTACATTGTTGTATTTGTAATTTTGACAATTAGTCCATGAATAGATGTGAGCACAAAAAAAAAAAAAAAAACGATGCCGTGGGCTAGCGGCACTTTGCATAGCAAAAACAAAATGGAGGGGTTAATAATTTTTTTTTTTCAGGTTTTTCCTTTTACTTTTTTCGATGAAAAAGTCAGTTTTAAGTTTTAATTTTGCAGGCATTTTGTGGATAGTGAACCAATGTACCTTTTTGTCTTGAAAAAAGCATGTTCAACATCAGTTTATTATAATTAACTCACTAATTTACAGTAATCACTACGAAATTCTTTAAATTTCATAATAAACCTCGGATTTTTGTATCAAAGATGCGTTCGAAGAACCATCAAGTTAAGGGTGCGAGCGCAATTTTTGTATTAAATTCTAATAAATTTTCGTTAACGAACGGCCCAAATATTTTGTTTGCAACTAATTAAAATCTGTATCAATTTAATTAATCCAAGTATATTTATAGTTTGTTTTTAATGATTTAAGTTTGCAACTATTTTTCAATTCCATTATGATTAATAAATATTAAATTTAAAAAAAGAGTTATAATCGAAAAATATCTTATCCATAACATTCTTGATTGATGGAAGCATACATGTATTTGCTATCAAAAAAAACTATGCATCAAAGGAACACCAATGTTTTAAAAAAGTGATCAGGACGATTATAGCGAATCTGTTGAATAAATGCAGAGCAAATAAAATGCAAATTTTGACATATGTATATCACAAAATGAAAACGTCTTAAAATCGTTCTGAATTCATGCACAACTAATTCAATAGAACATGTAATCGTCATGAATGTTTATTGTTGACGTACAGAAGTTTTTTTTTAGTGAATTTCCACAGTTTAACGCAAAATATAATTTTCATTCATTCCTTAAAAATGTTTAGTTACCAAAGTTCAAGTTTACTTATTATTGTTTGAAGGGTATGTTTAGTAAAAGTGCTGCTAAAAATGAAACAAATTAATGAGTTTTACGTATACATGTTTTTCTTAATATAGTAAATACTTCCATAGATTCCATTTTATAAATTCAGGTATAAAGCAGAGGTTAGCGTTAGTGTAGAAAAATATTTTTGAGAAAGCCAATAATATTTTAGGTATGTTCATTAAAGAAATTTCCGCTTCGGCTAACCTTCATCAACTTTTTAGAAAAAAAAAATAGCATTAATAGCAACCAATTATTTCATAGCATAATTAATTTTTCACATTGTAAAATGTCTAGAAATTTTCATACGCTACAAAATCCGTAATTTTATGCGTAAACATAGAAGATAACATTATTTAGTCAAGAAGTATGGATTTTGGCGCGTATATCGGTTTTTTTCTATTGGGTGTTCGGTTTCCCCATACTGGAATAAAAAAAAGTTACTTAAATCTATTTATTGCACTCATTTAGTTGGTATTGTGTGTAAACATATTGCCTTTTTCTATTCGTTAAAGATGCTTTACACAAAGCAACTTATTTTTAAAACATGGTTCCCTCAAATTTGTATTCCAAAATCTAACTACAAACAAAATTATATATGAAACATTCAAAATGAAGCATTTAGATGGGGCTGATTACTATAATGAAGCGTTTTGATGGGCTGTAAGACTAAATGTGAGAATGTGTTTGGTTTTTTGCATCATTTCACGCACACTTTCTCACATTTAGTCCGACATAGCTTGTAGGCAAACCGAAATGTCAGTCTGAGATTCCGGTCTTGGTAATGGAGTGTTTTTGCTACTAATGTTCGACATGTTTTATATAAAACTTGTTCTTTACGAAAACTTGTGGCTTACGAATAAAGTATGAGAAAACTTAAGTTTTCGATGTAGGTTTTCGGCCAAAACCGATAATTTCGGTTTTGGATTTGGTGTGAAGAAAATCTATAAGTCTCTAAGAAGTAAAAAGGAAATTTAGATGTACATAGATGAAAACGTAGAATTAATATCAAGTCAAGTCTACTTTCATAAGTTTTTTATCAATGCTTGTTTATAAAGAAACTTAACTTCAACTTTAGTCTTGGTGCGAATATTATCATAATTATAATTAATTTTATATTTATTTCATCTGTCAAGTTCATGTTTTATTATTTGCGCATAAATACATTATTACGACAATTCAACATTAATATGTAAACTTTAATGCATCTACGAGTTCGTACATAAATTCATACAATCTATACATGCACATAAGACTGATTCAAAAAAAATAAAATATCTTCAACTACATTTCTTTTTGGTTATAGCTAAGTGTTGCCTAAATTTTAGCTGTTTAGATTGATATATGATAAAATTGTTGCGAAAAATCAGTGGAATAAACAATACATTTTAATAAAAGAAGTGCATTAATTGGAAAATATGTCATTACTTTTTTTAAACGCTCTTTAAATTACTTTAAGAAAAGTTCATACTGATTTTAAAATAACAGGTTCAGTTAGAAAACAAAGAAGTTAAAAAAACCAAAAGTTCTCACACACCTTAAAATAGAAAAACACGATAAAATACCTTAAAAGATTAAATTTTAGTCATGTTAAATGTGTATCATTTCACCAAGCCTTATAACCAAAACAAGTCAAAGACATTACAATTTTTTGTTTCGAATCAGTCTAATGTACATGTAACGTGCGATGAAGAAAGAATAATGTAGACGTCAATAATTGTATTCCCCGTTGCAATTCCTGCTTTACTCATGCAAAAAACTTAAAACCTAGCAGCTGAACATTAGACTAGTAGGTACACTAGGGTATGCGTCTTCCGTCTTAGTATAGTCGCAAAAGAATGAACAAACAAAGCGCAAAAGTAACATGCCAAGAACTGTGAGTGTTGTATAGACTTGGGTTGGATAGATAAAAGTAGGACACATTTCCATGCATAGTCTAGCTCTAGCCCCCTAGCGGCAACAGCTGACTCACCGTTGCTGGTTGCTGTAAGCGCAGCCCAAACACAGTCTATAAATACAGCAAAATTATGAAACCAATTTATTCGGCTGCAGCCAGAAGCTGATGGCTGTGGAGCGTGCGTGCTTCATAGCAACAACAAATGTTCCCAGTGATCTGGACTTTGCTCCGGTTCTAAGCAGTCTTACGGTTCATTCACACTTCACTTTGTGTATTGTCAATTTTAAGTACATAATAATATTGAGGAAAACAAAAAAAATATGAAAGAATTAGAATAATGGAAGTTCTCCAGTGCTCCACTCCACTGTTACGAACGAGTAGGTACATCGCATTGGCCATTGAATTCCAATGAAGCTACAACTAAAGGCTAACAGCTAACAGCTCTTGACACAGCACACTCAGCAAGCTTCTGCTTCTGCTCCCAGCTTAAGATACATATATGTATGGTTTTTGCTAAAAATACAAAAATACACACGAAATAAACAATAACAAATTGTTTATGAAAATTAAAGCAACAAATAAAATTAAACGTTGTTTGTTATTTGAATTTAAGTTAGGTGGTTCTTTGCATTGACTTTAACCGGTTTTGGTATTTTTAATTATTGCAAAAACGTCTCATGTTATGTTTGGTTGTTTTTATTTTTTCCTGCCTTCAAGCCGTGTAATTGGCATTAAAGCGTATGTATAGTTGAAAGATTTATTTTAAAGTTAATTATTAAACAATGATATGGAATCTTATTTAGAGTAAAAAAAAAGCTTTTTAAATTAAGTTTACACAAAGGTATACCTACTCCTATATAATTAAATATTTCATTGAGATATTATTATACGCTATTAAAATGCTTAAGTAAACTTTAGGAGGTAAAAGGTTAATTCTCGCAATTTACATGACTAAAAAATCATAGCTTGGAAAGTTATTTGAGACGAGATGAATCGTTTTGAGAAGTTCAGTTTGAAAAAAGTAGCTTTTAGAATGATTTGTTGAATGAGTTTTTTGACTGTATTAATAAGAACAGGGTTGTTTTAAAATACAATAAAAAACCAATAATGTGATTTGTAATATCGCCAAATAAATGAACAGGTTCAGACGACATAAGCATTGAAAGTAAGTAAAAATTGTAGCATCTGATTGGCCAAATGTCAAAACATGTCTTCAAATTAAGGCAACTTTTTTGAAAATTTGACTGGAAAGTTAGTCAAGAAAAAGTTTACTTTCAAAAAATATCAGCTGATCAAACTTGCAACTAATGAGGTTTTTTTAAATCAATGTTAAAGTAACGATTGCTGCTATACGGCCAGATTTATTGAAAAAAAATATTGAACAACTAAAAATAAAGGTAAGTGAAGTAAAGTTCCAAGTTTAAAATTAGTGACACCTGAAAAAGTTCCTAGTTACATTGGTCTAAATTAGCGTTAAAAGAAAGGGTAGGTTCAAGCAACTTAAGGGACTTAAAAGTAAGGCAAGTTTCTAGTAACTGATTGGCCACCTGCCAAAAAATTGCCTTCCAATTAAGGCAACTTTATTGGAAAGTGGACTGGAAAGTTAGTTCAGAAAAATCTTCCTCACTATCAAGTCAAGTCAACTTACATACATATGTCAAAATGACAATTGATCATGTTTTTTTCATTCAACTAATAGCTTTATTACTCTATGATTTATTAAATCAGGCAGACGGCAGAATAAGCCATGTCATTATTCTTAAGAAAAGAAATATTGTTAATCAAAATTTTTTGTTAATAAAGAAGTTATCTATCTATCTATCTATCTACTCTATGATTTATTTATTTTCTGCACAATTTCATTACTTGTTTTGTGTAAATATTTCATTACAATACAAAATACAAATCGTGTTAGACTTGTAGCTTGCCTGAGGAGTGTTTTGTAGAAATTCATGACACTTGAAAAACTAACTAGTTGCCTTGGTCAAAATGAACGTTCAAAGAATGCAGTTGCCTGAAAATGAAGTCCCTTAAGTTGTCTGAACCTGCCCAATGGACTTGAAAGTAAGGCAAATTATTGGTCAGCCGCCAAAAATCTCCCTTCCAATTAAGTCTATTTTATTGGAAAGTTGACTGGAAAGCTAGCCAAGAAAAATGTCCCTAACATCAAGTCAACTGTCATTTTGACATAAGTAGACTTGGATTGATAGTTAGGGGAATTTTTTTGACTAACTTTCCAGTAAACTTTCCAATAAAGTTGTCTTATTTGGAACGTAATTTTTTGGCAGCTAGCCAATCAGATACTAGAAACTTGCCTTATTTTCAAGTCCCTTATGTCGCCTGAACCTGCCCAATTCCACTTATATGTCAAAATGATAGCTTATCATAATTTTGTATTCAACTCAAAGATTAACTTGATTGGTTTATTTATAATTCCATTTGATGTTTTATCTCAAATTAAAAAAGGAATGAGAAAAATGTCTTTAAAATACAAAATACTAGTCAGGATTGCATTTAAGCATGCCTTAGTAATGTTTTTGTTAGTTTTCGTGCGATCAACTGAAGGTAGAAATTAGTGAAGTAAAGTTCCGAGTTTGAAGTTTATGACACTTGAAAAGATAACTATTTGCCTTGTTAAAAATGTACGTTCAAAGAATGCAGTTGACTGCATATGACGTCCCTTATGTTGTATGATCCTGCCCAATGCATTTGACTGAATATGAAGTCATTTAATGTCGCTTTCCAATGAATTTGACATTTTGTTACAATAAACTTAGAGTTACCAACTACCCAATTCAAAATTTTATCAATTTTCCCAGTTTTTCATTCAAACAGACATTTTTACGGTTTTCAAAAGAAAAACTACGAATATTTGAACAAAAAAGTCAGTTTTGTCCTTCTTGTTTGAACCTCTCGAAAATTTCATCATGGCAACCATTATTTTGACAATTATCATCGTTAATTGTTCAACTCATTTGATTTCACACAGAAAGTTTGGTAATTATCAAATTTGGCTATCAAAAATACGATAATCACCTTTGCCGATTCCACACCAGTATCGGATTTCTGAAATAGACTCCAACGTTATTAGAAAAGGTTATTTTAAAAATAACTTCAATTCTTTTTTCGTGACCTTTTCATTTATATTATAACAGCAACGACGCACAACTCCCTGCCTATAATCAAATTACTTGGAAGTAAACTTGCGAATCAATTACTGTTTATGTAAATTGTATTTTTATTTTTATTAAATTGTAGCTACGAAACATAAATAATGTAGGTATTCTTATATACATATATATTTAGGTAACCCACAAGTTTAATTTTATTTCTCTTGATTCTATTTTAAACCCAACAAAGCGTTCAAAAATAACAACCCATCGTAATCGTAAGATGAACCAACCTAAACGAAAAAGAAAAATATCATAAATGCTTTTAACTTCTAATGTACGCAATTTATGTATTTTATTCTACATACAAAAAAAGCAGAAATAAAAATAATTAACTCAAATTTAGTTGATGTCTTTAAGCAACCTTGAAATCATTCAGGTCTAATGTTGGTTATTTTGCTTTTGTTTTATTTTCTGATAATTGACATTTATGTCATACCAACCTTTTTTCCCATCCGCCAGAGGACGCCGCCGCCGTCGCACTTCAGTTTCACTGATGCCTTACCTGTTTTTTGCGTTAGGTCGCTATTTATGGATATTAGATCGTAAATTGCAACGTTTTTTAAATAATCAATTTAAAAGAGCATAAAGTATGGGAGATTGTTATAGGTTAGGAAAACAGTAACAAAGTTAAACAGGAAGGGTACATCTTTATTTTTATAATTAGAATCTGATGACGAGTTTGTGAATCTTTGGTTCTGACAGTTCAACTATGGAAGTACTTTACGTAGTGTGACAGTTTAAACTTGGGTTTTGTATGCATCATCACTTTTTTATGTATTGATGCCATTTGCACTTAATTTTTTCTGGACTTTTTTCTTATATTGAAGTTATAAAATACATTTTTTGGTAAATTTCCAATAACGTACATCTATAAGAAATTATCAAAACAACGCAAACAAAATTAAGGGTCGGTAGAGCTTATTATGCTCCTCAAAGTTGTGCAATATTATCGATCGCGAACGTGACTGCGGCAGATAATTTTAAGGAGTTTTTCTACTTTGGGTTTTGTTTTTTTTTTTTTTGTTGCACGAATATTAATCGTTTTTCTTTTGTATATGTTCATGCAATTTTTGTATCCATTACTTTCGAAATATTAAAATGAAAAAACAAGATGGCATAGACTTATGACCAGTCAAGTCAGTCCTTCATTGAACGTACATTTTGTCCACAACAATGTATAGGTAGTCGACTTTTAGTTTTTAACTCTTTTTTGAACTTCTACCGTTGTTGTTGCTGCTGCTAAACGCAATAAATATAGCATAGGGTGTGTGCTGTGAATATGAATCGCAATAGCAGTCTGTTCGCGTTCGTATTCGTATTCGCACTCAGCGAGTTCTTTCCTTCAACACCAGCCGTAGTAATATGATTAGCCATCAATGATGATGGCGGGAACCATTTCCGTTTATGCTTCCGTTTGAAATACTTTGCGTTTATTTTGGAGCAGGTGCGGTGCTTCAATTTTAAAATTGCTCGGCTCTATGAATTATATTTTGGGAATGGTGCAATGATATAAAAGGAAACCTTTTGGCCTTGACACAGGAAATTCGGTAAAAACGAATAAGTTATTGATTTCTTTTTTTTTTCTTTCTTTTTTTCAAATTTAGCTTAAAATAGGAAATGTTTTATAAATATACTATAAACATACATAAGTGCTAACATTTATGTTCATACATATAAACCTAATCGATTTATTTTAAGTTTTGATGCAGTTTATAAAAGAGCACTTGATATTTTATAAATTTAGGGTAATATAATGCAATACAAGGTAGAAAATGAGATTTTATTTGGCCGAGAATGTTTTCGAGTACCCTTTCCGTACATTCATATTTTTGTTTGTATAGCATTTAATATGGTTATTTTAATTAAATGAAAATTGAATAAAACGGATCCTTAAAAACAGTATAAAACTATTGAGGTTTCTATATTCTTCCGAACTAAAAAATTGTCTCTTGGCCTTGGTTTTTTTGGTGATTGTTTTTAAAAATCATAAGGGTTTTTCAAATCCGGATCCAAAATCACTCTATGCGTCAGGTTTTTCGGATATTTTTAAAATTTGAAAAAAAGCATATTTGAGGCTATCTAAATCCATAAAACACTCGTGATGGTTTTCCAAATCTATAATCCCAATCTTCAATATTAAGTTTGAAAATGTAAAGTATTTCAAAATATGTTTTAAAAATTTAGATTTCACTTTTCCTAAATAAATCGTAAAGAAACGGTGAACCATTTTTGCTAAAACGATTTTTTTAACACTTTTGAAGATAAAACTGTTTTTTACAGAAAAGACCAAACAGTTTGAACAAATTTTTTGTTTTTATAACGAATCCATCGCAAGATTTTGAAAAATATTGAAAAAAAAAATATAAAAATAACGTTAAAAACGATTTTTTTTTTTTAAATTTGAGCAGATCGAAGTTCGGACTCCATAACGTGAATTTCAAAACCATGAAAACATTAAATTCCCGGTTTCTCAAATCTTCGTGTAGAGTCAAATAAAGACTCATAACTAATGAGAATTTCAAAAGACTAAAATGACTTAAAATGTATCTAGAAGCAAAGAATTTGTATTTTGCTAACGAAATAGAAAAACACCGTTTTTGGTTGACTTAAGCATTTTTAAAAAGGTATATTTTAAAAATCTGATACAATAAAAAATCATAAGGCGAGATTCGAATTTCGCGTAACGTAATTCTTTAAAAAACATATGGCTTTGTTTGTGGGACAGAAGAAAAACTTAATTTTGCTAACAATAATTTTTTTCGTAACGATTTATTTCAAAATTTTGGTTATGCAGCGTGTCTGCTATGACGTCTTATATTGTTAGGGTCCACGGCCGGACTAAAAAATTATCAAATAATTGTTATAAACAAAAATTAATTATTCAATTTAAAAAAAAATCCTATGAACTTGAGAGAAAAACATTTTTTGAAGCAATATTCAAAATTTCAAATCAATCGTTCACAAATTGTTAAAAAAATGCAGTATTGAGATAAACACTTTTGAAGTTTTGTGTTGTAAAAAATAATGAATAATTTTGCAATACCTTTAATACTTATGTAAATGAAAAAACCAACAGCCTAAAAGTTTTTTCCAGCCTTAGACTTTTGGGACGTCATTTTTGATTCTAGGGTGCTCTGAGGTCTCAAATTCTTACATACATTAACATAAGAACCCTACAAAACAAGCTCAAGATGATATAAATTTTAATTGAACTCTTAAATAATTAAACTTATTTATTTATTTATTTATTGGATTCGTTAAACAAACTAACGTTAGAACTTAAGACTAATATTTCATTTATTTTAAAAAGAAAACACAAAACCTTAACAAATTTTGTAAAAAATTATTTATAAATGTTTTATTTCTCGCTTTTTTTTTCTAGGTGGTTTTGCGATGGTATTTCTGGCCAAAGCCAATTCAGGAAATGCTAAGTACGCTCTTAAACGTATGTACGTAAATAACGAGCATGATCTGAACGTAGCGAAGCGAGAAATTCAAATATCTGTAAGTTTTTAAAATGCATTAGCATAAATTCAAAAAATTACTATAATTTATATTCTATTAACAGAGCAACTTAAATGGCCACAAAAATATAATCGGCTATGTCGACTCAAGCATTACTCATACGGGCAATGGAGTTTGTGAGGTTCTTCTTTTAATGCCTTACTGCAAGCATCACATGCTGGCCATGATGAATGCAAGGTAAAATCAAATTTGAATTTTTTAAAATTTTCTCTTCTCAACTCTTACCATTGTGTCTTTTTTTTTTTGTTGATAGATTGCAAGTTGGCTTCACTGAATCAGAAGTTTTGACTATATTCTGTGATATCGCTGAGGCTGTTTCACGCCTGCACTATTGTCAAACACCGATCATCCATCGTGATCTCAAGGTCGAGAATATATTACAAAACGATGCAGGGAATTTTGTTTTGTGTGACTTTGGTTCGGCCACTGCAAAGATTCTTAATCCCACGACTCATGGTGTGACTGCAGTTGAAGAAGAAATTCAAAAGTACACCACCTTGTCGTATCGGGCACCTGAAATGATTGACTTGTACAGTGGAAAACCCATCACAACTAAGGCAGATATTTGGGCGTTAGGGTGTTTGCTGTACAAGTTATGCTTTTTCAATTTGCCCTTTGGTGAGAGTACACTTGCTATTCAGAGTGGTAATTTCTCAATTCCCGATAATTCAAAATACACAAAAGGAATGCATCAGTTGATAAAATTTATGCTCGAACCAGATATGGACAAACGACCCAATATTTTCCAAGTTTGTGAGATTGCCTTTAAACTTGTAGGCAAAGAGAATCCGGTACAAAATCTGCACGTAAGTATTTTTGTTATTTTGTTGATTGTTTGTCTTTATTGAATTAATTATGAATCGAAGTATAAAGAAAAAGTTGAATGAACGACAACGACAACGCCTTGCTTTTGATTGTTTCATGTTGAAAATGATTAAGAATTTATTCATGTTGAAGTAGTTTTTTGTATGTATCAATAAAAGCGACTGGACAAAGAATTTATATTTAATTGATGTTCATTGTTTTAATAAATGCTCTTTGAATTGGTTTTAACTTGTTTTAGGCAGATTAGAATTATGTGTTTCAAAATGTTAATGTTCTCTGGTTCAATCAGTCCATGATTTATTGATGCTACGTTTTAAGCATTAGTGAAACCAACTTACAACTTTATTGTGAAATTTGGCTCTAACCAGTAGTGATAAGCATTCATTTAAAATCTTTGAAAATAGTTTGTCTGACCAAGAGCGAAATGATTTTCGAAAAAATGCATGAAAAAATGATATTCTATATGACATAATAGTCACTACAATTTAGAACAACCTTAACCATTGAATTGTTCACCAAAAACAATAATTCTTACTTAACGAATCATGAAACCTTTCAGAAATCTCCCCTACCCGTACTCGAACAACTGGCAGTGCCTCCTTTTGAAACAGAATTTAAACGCCTACACAGTTCTACTACTGTAAAAGTCAAGCCCCAAAGTGTACCTATCGTCGAATCTGGAACAAGCGTTGCACCCAGACAACGACCTAAAGGAAGCTCGGCACACAGTCAGCACCCACTCTCGCTGGGCTTACCACCCAGTCCATCGCCACGAAATAATATAACATCACCACAACCTGTAGTAGAACAATTTCAAGCAAACTTCCCAGCAATTACTGCTCCATCTCAGCAACAACCGGCACAACCAATCGCAACCCCACAAGCACAGCAGCCAGCAGTCACAACACCAGTTCAAGCAATGCAACAGGCAATACCAACGGCACACCCACAAGGGGGGGTACCCCCTCCGAAAGGCAATAGAGCAAATTTGGATAGACTCTTTGAATCAACGTATCCGGATCCGTTTAGTGAAGCCGCTAGTATTGCAGAATCAGCTGCTTCTATCGAGAGTAGTCTGCCAGAGCAGCCAATGTCACTTCCGCCCGATATGATTGCAGCATTAGGAACTCCAACTAAGACAATGCTAACACCACCCAAGTCAAGTGGTGGTCATAGGCGCAATGTAAGCGACACTTCGGCATTCAATAAGTAAGTATTGTAAATTTTGATTGCCCTGCTAAAGTAATCCTTTCAAAATACTGTCCTCTTTTTTATTTACTTTTTTATTAAATTTTAATTCGTTTCATTTCATATTCGTTTATTTATTGTCGGTGTGCTTGCTGAATTACCCAATCCAAACTGCCTGCTTGCCTGTATATTTAATTATTATCCCATGCCCAGAACTTTTGCAAACGAAACATCCCAGTTTCTTGCTCCCTACGATCAGTCTGTGAAGAGCCGCAGTGGTAACGTTGAATCACCACCCAACAGCACTGGCGGCGGCAGTCAAGGATCTAACCCTGGACTATTCCTATCCGAACAGAATATGGCCAATGCACGCTTGCTATCGCAATCGATTTCTGCTTCCATTTCCAATACAGAGCTTTCTAGTTTGCCAGCAAATACGACGGGAACGTCATTAGAATCAGCAGCAGCAACTGCGGGTGCTTCACTCACTCTAGAAGCAAGAGTCGATGCTTGGAATCCATTCGAAGAGCAGCCCTTCAGTCAAATGACTGAGGATCACATTTTTGAGGTGGAATTTGATAAAATTCGTCAGCGTGGGAGTCAAGGAAGTAAGCATTATTTTTGTTTGAATCTTCCAAAAAATTAAAATACATTATTTTTTAAGGTATTACAGCAAAATCTGGTTCTACAGCATCAACATTGACGCCGACTGAGAACAATCATTGTAGCAGCAATCAAATGCAATCCACTCCAATTCCCGTGGTACCTGCACCACCACAACCAACAGCAGGAGTAGCCCCAGTTGTAGCACAAGTAGCCGCACAAACTGCAGTTGTTAGTGGTGGTGGTGGCGGTGGGCCAACTATAAATCCAACAATCCCCGAGGACCCATTTGGTTCGGCACCATTTAGCTTGCCACCGGGATTGCGTGAGAAAGCCTCAGCACTTAGGAAAACCGGAGGTAAAGCATGAAACTTCTTTCATATAAAATTTATATTAGCATAACATTAGAAATCGCACACACAGACGATATAGATGCCGTCGTGTTGAATACCCAGTGCAAAGCAGAAGAGGAGTAGTTCCATTTAGACCTAGTTGTATTTTCTTCCAACTCTTAGTAAACACATCAGTCGATGTCCTTCAGGAATTCAAAGTTAAAAAAAAAAAAATAAACATAAATTAACAAAATTTAAGCTCTCATTACATACAATGTTGTGGGCTACGCGAAAGGGAATTTTTCAAGGATTTGTGCTCGCAAATTAATTGCATATCAAAGTAAATGTTCGATATTGTGTGTTGTTTCTTGTTTTGTATTATTATTTATTGAATTATAAAATAAAATATTGTAGTAAAAAGTTTCGATAGATACTACAATTTAAACTAGAAAAATTCAAAGCAATATTTTTGATGAACAATTAAAATAATTATAAATATTTAGCATGTAGTTCACTATAAATTATTTTTATTTTTTAGCGAGGTTCGAAATTTGTTGCACTCATATTTATGTAGAACTGAACTGAACATTTTATTTTTAATGAATCACCATTAGATTATAAACAAAATAATAGATTAATGCAGTCAGTGGCCTTCTTCCACACGTTTTTTGAAGAAATTCAAATCACTTTTTGTCCCACAGGAACCTTAAACTTTTTATTTGGTTCCATAAAGTTTTTGGATTTTACCCTATTTAAATAGCATTTTTATGTTTTCTGCTTTATATTGCCAAATTATTAAAATAACAAAAAATTAAAGGAAGACTGACATAATTGAAAAAATCCAATGAATATTCCCTTTGCACAAAGCCCCCAACATTATCAACGCTTACGTAGTTTAAATGTGAAAACTTAGTGCAGCGTAGACAACATTTATTGTTCTGCGATAGCATTCAAACAAACAAATAAAATTAATCAAATTTAATTTTTTGTTCTATGTAGTGTACTTAAAGCTCTCTTCTGTCAGGATGTTTCAACAATACGCAAATAAGAAAAAATATTAAAAATACAAAAAGTAAAAGAAAATAGACAAATACAAAAATTTTAAAATTGTTAAAACACTTATAAATAATATTGTATATATGGGTTAGAGGATATTAAGATAGATTTGTAAAGGGATTTTTATTTTAAAATTAAATACAACAAAAGATATTTTCTTTTTATAATACATACATACATATACATATATATTTTTAATTTCTTGATGAATTTTGTGTTCTATTCTCTTTTAAAGCAATTTTCTCATCAATTCCTTAGCATTGAAGTTATCATCTTTTCTGTTTTTTAACTTTTTTATTTCCCTCATCCATTTAACTAACATTTTGAAATTTTTAAACATGCATGTAATCATAACTACCTCCAATCTTTTAGATAATTCCCTTCATTTAAAAATACCTGATTTAACACTGAACTTTTTCAAATGGTACTTGTAAATAAATATTGGCTATCTTTTTGTCTATCTTTTTGTGTAACGCACTTACAGGACATGATATAAAATTGGGTAGATTTCGGTTATTCCTTCCGATCCACATTGATTCAAAGGACTTATTAGGTTAAATAAACAAATTCAATTATATGAGCAAACGTTTACAGTTTTGGATGATTGGCATTTCTTTAAATTAGCTTTCACCTGCATATTGTAACAATTTTAGTTTAGAATTAAAAATACGAAGTAAACAAATTCTCAAAATTCTCCACCAGAAAGTCGATTGGTATACAGCTATATCCAAAATAATGGGAACATTTCTAACTTTTGAGTTTAACTGTTTTTTTTTTTTACTTAAGGTAAAGCTAAAACGTCTTTAAAAAGTCAACAATAAATATGTTGTGAAACTATTCAGTTGAGAACTTGATGAGTAAACAAACGATATGTACATTTTACAGAGATTTACAAATAGACTGGGCTTGTTTGGTTAAAAAAGCCAAATTTTTGGTAGGATTTTTTAATCTTTAAATATGCCACATACAACAGAAACACTGCACTCAAAAACATTTTTGAGTCTTTTTTAGAACTGCATAATAAAGACGTATCCATTAGTGAGATCGCGAAAGTAGATCAAAATTCTCCAAGAATATTACTAAATGCCATACAAATGGAAAAAATCCGAAGAAACCAGAAGATAAAGAAAATATCAGTTTAAATTGATTTTAAGATTGATTTTTAGAGAGTTAAAGTTTGTGTCATCTAAAACTTGGCAGTTAATTTCTGGTGCCTAGAACGGTTTTTCCTATCCTGCAGGGGTCCAAGCTTAACGCACAATTTCCATAGAAGGTGCAATTTCAAAATACAGACGTACGCTGAACCAGATATTTAAAATACAAGATAAACCATGTCTTCACTTAATTAAGTGTTGTGTTATTTGAAATGGGTTGAAAAATGACTATTCGTAGACAATGTGGGAACCGTTCAAACTCAAGCTCATGAAACTAACGTCAGAACAAGAAGTTCACAGCATACGACTTAAGAGTTCAATTTTTGTTATGGATAGAAAATTTTTAAAGAATTTAAATACAGGGTGCGGCAGAGCCGACTGACGAGTTTTGATGGGCTATAAATAACGAACAGTAAAACTTAGAGAAAACATTTTTTTTATTTAAATCAGTATTCAATCCTATTTTTAAAAATTATTTTTTGAAAATTATATCTCCAAGATGGCGGTCGTCAGCATTGATACACTGTTGTAGAAGATCTCTGAAGCTTTCACATGAGCGTCTTGGTGACTGCTGAGCGTCTTGGTGACTGCTCAATTGACTCTCTAACCAACTGCACATTTTCAGGGGTTCTTACCGTTCTGGGTGCTCCGTGTACAAGTCTACTTAGGGTACTTCCAGTTTCTTCCAAATTCCGTATCCACAATTTGATAGTATTTGCAAAAGGAACAGATTCAGCACGTGGAATGCCGAAGTGTATACGAAAAGCCCTTTGTGTAGCGATCACAGAATGATTATTTTCGTAATATGCACGCACGACGAAACAACGATGTACACCTGTCCAGACCATGATTACGTATAAAAACGGCATTACCGTACAATTCAAAATATACCACTATTAAGGCCTACTCTTATCTTATCACAGGCTAATGACCTCATTAAACTCGTCAGTCGGCTCTGCCGCACCCTGTATGAGGATATAATAGAGAATTTTTCTTATGAGATGGCTTGTTTACCAGCTTAACGACCCCAAGTATACTGTAATGTTAATGAAGCTCTGATTTTAAAGGAACTAAGTTGATGTTTTCGATTGAATTGAACAACTATTCAACTCCTCAAGAAATATTTTAGTTGGCTCTAAAAAATAAAAAATTACCAAATATTTACTATTAACTTAATTAAAAGGATTTAAGTTATGTTTCTATTATTTTGGCCATAGCTGTATATGTATTTAACGTGGAAGACCACCCTCCTTTCCATTCCGATTTGTACAAGTTGTCATTTTATTTGTTGGCTTTATTGTTGATGACCCGAATAACTCCTCCATATACTACACTTAAGGCAAATCATTTTTTTAAAGAAACTGAAAAACATTTTAAAATTAAATCCTGTAAGTAGAAAGTTTAAACCACATTTTTAATTCTGAATTAAATTGTAGGTCCCCTATTTTGGTATATAAAACACGCACAAATTAAGTAATTGAGAGTTGTTAGTCAAAAGATTCTAGTTCTTTTTAAAAAATTCGGTTCGAACAAAAATTTTACTAAATTTAAGTTATAGAAAATAGGATGATTTCATTTGGATAACAAACAGTTTTAAAAAATCTTTTAAATTTTCAGATTATTTCATTTAAATTCTTTAAAGCGGTTTTTGTTTATCATAGTTTATCATATTTCTGTTATGATCCCATTCTTTGTTTTAAAAAACCTTCAAGTAGAGTGTAGTCCATACAGTTGACATTGTAGTTTGAAAATCTTCTATTTTTCTAACAAATTGTTATTAATGATTTCCATGTACAAACATTAGTCTAGAAACCTAGAAAACCAAGGTTTTTGTTCATGAAATTCTGTATCATCATACGTCCTGAATACCACATCATCATCATTGATCAACATTTTATTTACAAAGTATATTTTTTATCATAATATGTAGCAGAATTGAACACACATTACTTCCTAAATTTTCGTCTGAACAAAGTTAAATGCTAGGTACAAAAAACCAACACGATATTAATTATATAACCTTTAATATTAGAATGTGAAATATATTATATTATATGCATACTAAAACGAAAAACTATGAATTGTAAATATTTTTTTAAAAATTTTTCAGTCGAGTGTACAATTTTGAGTATGATAAATAATTATATTAAATGAACCAAACAAAAAGAAAAACTAAAAATGGGCAAGGATTTTTATATTTAATAATTTCTTCTTATCCATTTGTTTTTTGTTTGTTTTTATTTATAACAAAATGAAATGATTATATAAACATAAATCTGTTAATCAATCGAACAAAATGAGTCTTTAAAGAAGAATGGATTTTCAACATTTTAAAATAGCTATTGTCAAATGCATATATTAAAAAATAAAAACAAAAGCAAATTATTTAATATATAAGCTAAACATTATAAATGAAAATATATATTTATTTTAAATGATTAAATAAAATGCAATTACATATATATATTATAAAGAATGTGGCACTATTCAATTTCAATTTTAATTTTTATCTCTCATTACATTATCTTTATTATTTTTTCCTGCATTTTTAACCATAACTTTTATTTGTATCTTTTTACTAAAACAAAACAAAAATTGGAAGATGGTCGTCGTTTGTGTTTTTCTAACTTTATTGTTTGGGAAATGAGCTTTATTTTCTCTCCAGCTCATTTTCGAATAATAAAAATCTAATCGGATTCTGATTTTTAAGAAAAACATAAACAATTTGATGGTGATGGAGGTGGTGGTAATAAGTATTTTACTATTTCTCTTCTTCTGTCTTTCTTGCTTTTGTGTTTCTCTTCTTGCAAAATCAATAAATGCTTAGTAGGTAGTTGATGAAAACACAAATTTGAAAATTTGAAAAAAATATACCAAAACACTCACTCAATTTTTATACTGCATAAAAGACCTCGATTTATTTCAGCTCATCGTGGGAGTGGCAGCGGCAGCACTTCAGTAACGATTCCACAAGCCTGTGGAACAACATCATCAACATCATCCAAATGGCTGCTTTCACCAACTTTGGAAGTAATTTCAAGTGAAGAAAAAGCTTCTTTGCTCAATAATTTGCGTTCTGATTCCGAACGAGATGGCGATAGTATTACCATAGCTGGGAGTTATGTGAAAATACCGTTAGAAGATCGAAATAAGTATGAAAAGTTGCGAAGCAATGATAATCCAACATCAGATGATTCAGACTCGGAGTTCTTTAACGAGGACTACGGCAGCAGTAAGAAGACAATATTCAAACACATCGTAACCAATAACATTCCAGAAAAAATACACAAAATCCAACAGGCAGCTTATCATAAAGTTGATAAGACTCAGATTAAAGTTCCGATCGTTAAAAAACTGCGGTCTTCTACGAAAGCCAAAAATTCCACCTCACAGGCGGCATCGTCAGCAAGTAAAACCGAGAAGAGCGGTAATTCAGAGCCACCTGTTGATGGAAAGAAATCTTCTGAACGTGACGAAGATGCAGATTCTATTGGATCTGCGAGTGACTTGCGTGCTGAGGATGATGACTTCTTCGATGAGAATAACATGAACTCAGCCAATAGGTTCAAGAAACCCGTCATGGACGATGGAATAAGTGAGAGTGTTAAGACATGCAGTTCATCGGCTTATCACGCCGAATGTGAGAGTGTCACAACTCACGAAGACGACGTAAGTCGGGTCGTTGTGAAAGTACGAATGAGGAAGAAGGACCGCATGAGCGAGGGGAATAATAATGTCAATGAAAACGAGCTCAGTCCATCTTCCAATGACTTCCTACATAAATTTGGTGATAAGCCTCTCCTCCTCGACGATGAGCTGGATTATGGCTCTGGAGACAGTGATTCCAAAGGGAAGAGTGAAGAATCACCAGAAGCTCCTAATGATGAAGAAGAGTTAGATGTTTTTGCTATGGCGCCCTTCAAGATGCCTGTAGCCCTACCGAAGAAGAAGAAAAGTCGAGCCAAGAGTCTTCCCGTAGTTGATACGAAGAAAGAAGAAGCTGAAATCTGGACTTCAACCCCAATAAAGGAGGACAGTCGACAAGGCAAACGCAACTCTTTCGTTACCTATTTAAATGAGGCACCAACCTTACCAGGACCCCCTGTTTCAGTGCGTCCCTCAACTCTGACACCAAAACCTCGAAGGCAAAAACTTGATGAATTCAACGAGCCGGTTTTTAATCCCTTTATTGATGGTATAGCGCCAATAAAGCCTCCTCCAGCAATTCCGCCCAAGCCAAAAGTGCCATTGGCAGCAAACAAAGTTCAAAGTTCCTCAGATTTTGGGATGGTAACTGTAATCTCAGCATCGCAGCCGTTGCCATCTGATGCCCCATCGACTAATGGGCGTGATCTCTTTGGCTCGGAGCCATTTCCACAGGTAATTAGTAAATGTGTCACCCCTATAAGTCAATTCACACCCGATCCAGTCCAGCTGGTTACTGTAAACCACTCGATTATAATAAACAAAACCCCCGAACCATCTCCAATAAATATACACCACCAACAACAACACCAACTCCATCAGCAACAACAACAGCAGCAGCAAAGTCAACCAATTTCCTCTTCATCCTCCACCACAAATACAACCCAATACATGGGTTTTCCCGTGACCAGTGCTCTTAAAACCCCACACGATTTCTATCCAATCGCCGATAGTGACTTTGTACAAATCGCCCAAGATCATTGCTCAGACTTTACCCCAGACGATGAAGAGGAACCTGTTGTGCCACCATCCAGTAGTTGTGGCGGTGCTGGAGGTAGTAGTAGTTCCTCGAAGCCGAAAAAGGAAAAATCTCATCTAGGAGTGCGTACTTTACCAGCAAAAATCTCACAAAAAGTTAAATCGAATGTCGGAACCTACAAGAAAGTCTCTTCGTCGAAAAGCAAGAAACAATCATATGACAATGATGAAGAAGACGCTGGTTACTTTAAATCAAACACAATCCAAAGCTCAAAAGCTGGCTTTAGTAATATGAGCTTTGAGGATTTTCCATCCGATCAAGAAATTGATCGTATGTCAAAAACGATCCCCTTCGAAGTCGTTCGCAATGAAAAAATGCTTCTAGAAGCCGAAAAGAAATTCGGCTCTTTGAAAAGACGGAGTAATCTCTTCTCCTAGAAGCGAATCTTTGAGACTAAGAAGTCTTTGAAGAAAGAATTTAAACAAGTGTTACAAAAATACTTTTAAGAAAAGAAGTATTTTTATTTTAAATTAAGTATAAACCTACTTTGAATATATGTATGAAAAACGTTGTTATTCAAACAAAACAAAACAAAAAAGTGTCAAATGTGTCAATTAAACAAAAAAGACGAAATTATTTTTCGATCGTCTTCAATAAAAATAATACAAAAACAAAATATAAGTAAATCAGAATTGTGACGAAAGAGACTGATGAGAAACTATACAAAACTATTATCTTACGGGATTTTTTACGAACGAAACGAAACTTATCGAATCTTAGCAGCCCCAAACAAAACCCAAACAAAATAAGTGTCATTCCTATGTCTACTCTGTCCCCCGTTAAAATGTTGAATTCCATTGTTGTTAAGCAAAAAAAAAACTAAGTTGTTATTTGTTTGTAATTTGATATACATATTTTTTCTTTAATTTATTGTTTCAGCATTTTTAAATGAAAAACAAATTCATATACAACTAAAATTCATAAAACACAAAATAGCGATACACAAAAATAAAAAATAGATTTAATGGAGAAGTTAAAAACAAATATTTTTAGAAAAACTTATTATACAAGAGTATTATTGAATGCAAACAAAAATATTGTACTTTAAGATCGAAATGTTATAAATATTATGAAGATTTATCTACACTTTTAATACTTTTACATGAAATATAACACTTTTTTGAAATATTGTAAAATTAAGGCATGTATGATGTTTACATTAGTAATTTTTATTCATGAAACATAATTCTTTATCAACTCTGTTGTATAATATTTTTTGAAATCTCTGTTTTAAAAGCGAAATACGGTGTTTTATAATTATTTTCGAGTTTTCAAAGTTATAATAGTGGCAACAACTTTTAACGATTATGATTTATATTTTTGCAGGCCAACATTAGTAATTGAAAATAAAGACTAATGGACTAACATTAGTCTTTATTAGAACTCGCTAAAGCACCCCTCAACGGTTGAATAGTTAGGCGCGAGTTATAGCTATCATTGAAATCGATCCGGAAAATTTTTGAATCGATATTTGACGGTGTTTCCCTTTGATTAGAAATGAAAATTATATACTGATCGAACGGAAATCACACAAAGAATTTTTTTTTGAGAAAAAAAGTGTACTTACGCATTTATTTTTCTCTAAAAATGTATTTTTCTATTTTCCGGACGGAAATTCATTTCCCTGAACAGCTGATACTTTTATGTTCAAAAGTGAAACGAATCGTTCCACTGATTTGTGTTCCAATTTCACACAATTCCAATAACAGATTTCTGTCAGTAAACATTTTTCGGTGGATTTCAATCAGGAAATTTTTTTCAATGACAGAAATTGCTAATGATAGCTATAAACGACCTGCCAAAAAAATTCCAATGTTTGTTTTTAATGATGAAAACCAATGATAGCTATAACTGGCGCCTTACGCAGTGTTTATTAAACATAAGGTTCTAGAAATCGAGTGAACTCAATTTTGATAAGCAAGTACATTTGTTTATTTCAATTTTCTGTCAATAGGAACTTTAATCAGTCTAAGGGACCAGGTTTTAGTTTTGATCATTGAAAATTTCGTTTCGAGATTTAAAGCAACTTAGAAAGCTAAATTGTCATGTTTGGTACCATAATATATGAACGTTACTTTACTTAAGTTTTTAATTTTTTTAAATATCAGTTAAATTCTAATTTCAAGTATTTTTTAAATACTTTTAGTTATATGAAGCTGTACCTTTCCAAAACGCACGCTTTAGACGATGATTATTAAATTATATAATTATAATTATCTTACAAAGATATGGTATCGTCTAACTAATGAACCCATATGTCGTACCTAGGCAAAATGCATTGAACGAAAAGTCGCAAAATACCCATTGCATTTAATAAAGAGTCAAATAACAATAAAAGAATAATTTTATTTTGTTTTTGTTACTTGTTTTTAAATATAATTTGTTAATCCATTTTATACATTTTTATTATGAAATGGGAAAATCAACATTAAAAAAAGAAAAACCTTCAAGTTTGAGGCCCGAAAATGTTGGTTATTTATTTACTACCACTTAAGTATTTTAATTTAAAAAAATGTAATCATAGAAATTCAAAAAAATTCCAATTATAGCTAAAACTGGTCCCTTAAAGATTTAATTTCAAGTGAAAGTTAAACACCTAAACTTGTTGTTTAGCTCTATTTAATATCGTTCTAATCCATGTGTAAAATAATACGTATCTCCGACAAAATTGAGAAATAAATGTATAAAGTACCATAATGTAGACGATAGGAAACAATTAAACGCGTTTAGCTTAAGAAGCTTCTATTCATCGTTAAATAACCTTAAAGAACTACTTTCAGATCTTTGTAGCCTCTAATCACCGTTTATATATGCAAATGTTATTATTTATTTTCGTCGTTCAACCGAAAATGGTTTTGCTTACATGTAAATAATAATTTCAGGGCATTTATAAGTCATTAACCATCAGCCTGTTTCTAGAAACCAAGTGAAATCGAAATTACAGTTTTGAAAATTTCACAAAATCAAAAACTCTTTTCATTTGTAATGTGAGGAAATTTTGTTTCAGTTGTATATACAATTTTGATACGGTTTACAAGAAAATTATTTTTTGGAAAGATATAAAAATTAAATGAAAATCGAATTTAAGTTTGATCGATGTCGCATTTAAAAAAATAATGTCTCTCAGTAATTCAATCAATCTCAGCCATTTTAGTTTTATGAACTTGATTTCTTAGTTATGCTGTCCAATTTCGATCCCATTGGCAAAATTTTTATGGAATTAAATCTAATGACTTTCTGTGTATTATTTTTACTTAAGTGAGTTGAGTGAGACCAGAAATTGTACAATGAAAACTCATTTCTAAAACTTCTCTTTTTGTTTTTACAATTTAATAATCTTATTTATTTCGATCTTAATGCAAAATAAAAATACAAACCAAGAATGCGTTCTTAGGAAAAACATAAATGCATAAAACTATAAATTGAAATGCATTGCTAAGCAAAGCAAAATTATTGATATTTTTGAAAAACACCTGCAAAATAATAAACAGTAAATGTTTTAAATTAAATTTAGAAAAAAAAATGTATTTTAGAAAAACCAAAGTTACATATTTGTGAGATTTTTTTCATTTTGGTAATTTTAGTAAAACTAAATAAAATCAAACAACACACAACCTACTTACATATACTATATTAAAAATTGTTAGCATTTTATTAGTTGAAAAACAACACAAATTATTTGTGATTATTTATAAATATTTTTTTTAATACATACATACATTTAAAAAAAGAAAATATTAAATTTAATCTAAGCATTTTCTACACATAACAAAGAATTTTAATTTAAAGAAATAAGACATTCCTTCTTGGAGATGTAGTTTTAAACAACACAACAAAAAAAAAACAAAATAAAACTTCACTCGTCCACTTACAATAAAATACAAAGTAAAATAAAAATGCTTTAACTTTAATAAATACTTACATGCAAAAATTCAGGTAAATGTTTACACTTAGCAAACAATTGACAAATGAAACAAAACAAAGTTATTTAATTTTAATAACAACAAAAAAATCTACATCTACTATTCTGGTAAATAAAATAAATTGCAAATTCACAACGAAATGCTTTTATTTTGGTGTTTGATATTTTTTAAGACCTTTAAAATATGTCTCTTTTTTTAAACAAAATAAAATAATTTGTATCTGTCAATTTTCAAACTGCACTCATTCAAACAACAACCAACAAAAATACAAAACATTGTTCATTATTTGATTAATATACAATTTATTATTATATTATATAAGAAAAATAAAGGAATACAAGAAAGTAGAGTATTAATAATAAGTGAGAAGAAAATAAAATATTATAAAACCTTTATATTGTTATAAACTCATATTATACATACAACAAATATATATATATAAATTAAAAAAAAAACATAAAGTATCTATATTATATATTAAATACTGTATCATAGTTATTATTCAGTTATTTATGTATCATTAAACAAATTAAATATTATTTATTGGAAAAAAAATACACAACCAAGCATTTATTGATTTATTTTTACTTGCTTATTTTGTTGTTTTGTCGTCTCTTTTTGTTTTTAATTTTCTTAAATTAATTCAATTAATACTCTTGATTTGATGAAAAAGATAATCGCAGATTATTATCTATTGCTTCATATAAAAGATTTATTGGAATATTTTAACAAGGTTTGTATTTTAAAGTTCACTGATAAAATGATAACATGTATAGATGATAGCATATCTTGGATAAGCTTTTATTACACTTATCAAAAAGATTTTATAACTGAAATTGAATTAAACTTTTCTGAGGGTTTTGGTGGCCTTACTTTAAATTTGTTATCAACATCATTTAATCAAGTCAGGGGTGGCACTGTGTTAAGAAAAACTAATCAAAGTATTCGCTTATTCAAACGATTTGCTTCTTGTAACTGAAAAAAACGTTACTGTACATTTTTTTTTTAAACTAATGGTCGTTTATGTTTAACAATTTTTTAATGAATCTGGGCCCTCAGATTTTTGATACATCACGGTTGTAAAACCATAATACTAGGCTCTTTGAGGCAAACTAGTTTTTTTTTTAACAAATTTGCGATGATTAAAATGTATAATCAAGTATTATTGAGTTTATTTGAAAAAAAAAAAGTTTTTTTTAAAAATTTGATTTAGATGTCAACAAAATAAAAAAAAGATTTTGTATTGAAATTTAAATTAAATTTCTGAAAACCATAATTTTAAAACTAGTTTTTCTGTAAAACTAGTATTGAAGCATCTCAATAATATAGGAGCTACTGTTCTCAGCTGTTAGGTTCTATCTCTTGAACATACATACATATGTATATAAAGTTGGAAAAACACTATAAAGATTTACCGATAGCGTGAATAAAGTGTGATATTTTAAAGATTTGAGGTTTACTTGGGAGATATTTGTTCTTCACAAAATCATCATACAATTTGTTCTTAAGAATTTTCATGTGATTTATCTTAGCCTTGAAAACAACGAACCATATTTGTATTTGTATTTTAAAAGGCTATATTTTAAACATTTGCTAAATTAGATTTCAAACTTATTCAAATCTTGTGGAGAGCATTTTTTGGCTTGCCTTTTTTATTCACTTTATTTTACTAATTTTTCAGCCTAAACTGTCAAGGTAAATTTCAGCAGCTGCAGGAACCAATTGACTGGCCGTTTGATATTGAAGGTAACTGAACTTGCTTACTCTTCGTCGTTTTCATAGTAAATATATAAATATTATAAAGTTGACATTATGTGTGAAACACTACATCATTTAAATGACCACCAAGCGAATTGTTGCAAGCATCGATTCTTTTGAGGCGATTTTCGACCACTCTTTGACATATATTGGAACGTATCTCAGCCATAACTTAACGAATGTTGGTTTTTAAGTACTCAAGAGTTAAAGGTCTATCTGCATAATCACGGTCTTTCGCGTAGCCCCACAAAAAAAGTCCAGAGGTGTCAAATAGCGTGATCTTGGTGGCCAGTAGATATAACCACGAGAAATTACGCGGCCAGGGCACGTCTCTTGCAATAAAGCCATATTCGCTCGAGGTGTGTGGCATGTAGCATGTGGCACCGTCTTGTTAAAACTACATATTCTCTAAGTCGAATTTTTCATTAGAAGGCAAAAAAATCGTTTTCGAAGAAGTAAGGTCCAATCACACCTCCGCACCGGACCTAAGAGCGCACCAAACAGTGACTTTTTGTGGATTACTTCAGGATTCTCAGAACCCCAAATACGACAATTTTGTTTATTAACATACCCACCGAGTGAGAAATGTGCAAATTTCTTCACAATTTTGCCAATTGCGTTGTTGGACGATTATATAAACTATAATTTCCTATAATTTTTGAAGCACGGTACGTGGCTGTGGCAAAATCATCATTTTTGTAGTAGGTTTTAACAATTTTGATGCGTTGTGCTATAGCTAACCGATCCATTTTCGTAAATGGATATATAAGAAAACATTTAAAAAAATATCTAAAAGGCCATTTCATTTACTGAAGTTTCGTTAAATCATATCAACAAAGTAACGTCTTTGAACGATATTTCAGCCTATGGACTTAATAAAACCAAAAATAGAATCCAAATTGTTAGAACTTAATAAATTTGGCAAGCAAGATAAAAAAGGTAAAAAAAAACGATTATGATGAAAAATATAAAAAAAAGCAAGTATACGCCCCACCAGCCCAAAAGATTATTTACTAATAAAAAAGCACTGTGTTTATTTCTAAAAATAAATCTTAGCAGTCAATATTAATAAAACAATAATCGAAGTTGCAAACAAGAAAAAATAATAAAAATAATATAATAGCAAAAGACGGTTATCTTTATTAATCGAGTCTCGACACGGAACCACCTCCATTTATAGTCTTCAACCCTCTCCCTTGCAACTTCCCCAAATCAAATCGACTCTGCATATCCAAAAAGCTTTTCGAATAGGTGACACTTGGTCTGCTGCTTTCATTTAGTTGTCACGAATTGTTTTGATTGTCGCCGTCGCGGTGTCCGAATTATTTTGTTCTTTCCATTGCAGTGTTCTCGGTTAATTTTTGTTTTCTTCTGTTTCTTGCTCCTCGCCGCATTGTATACCTTATACAATAGAAACAATATTCCTGTTTTCTGAGTTCTGCCTACTCCTACTGGTCATTTTCTAAATTTTATTTTTGGAATTTTAATATGAATCACAAAGGTATCCTTGTTAAATGTGGAGGATTTTCAACTCAGCTATCGAAGCACGTAAATGAAACTATCGATGGTGACCCCCTATGGAG
The DNA here is from genome assembly GCA_920104205.1 of Eupeodes latifasciatus. Taxonomy (NCBI): domain Eukaryota; kingdom Metazoa; phylum Arthropoda; class Insecta; order Diptera; family Syrphidae; genus Eupeodes; species Eupeodes latifasciatus. Next base: position 152,240,215 of record OV049925.1, read on the forward strand.
TGCACGCTACGATGTCACTCATCCTGATGCAGTTATTCGAACGCACTTGGATTTTCTTGAAAGTAAGTAAAATCTAGAGGAAGAAGATTGAAAATAAAAGTTTTCAACTCCAACCGTTCTTTATTACGTATTAATTTGTATCTGATAAGTTGTACCTATATATGTATATATACTCGGATGTAGTACGTGCCTGAGAATCAAGTGTTGGAAATGCAATACAGCAGCTGATGTGTATCTACATACATACATATATGTTATTGTGCTGTCTCAGTCGTGCAATTTTAACAAAATTAAAAACAAAACAAAAATAACGATTTTTTCACCACAGTCTGAAGGCCATTGTGACTCAACTTCTTTCAAAATGTCCGCATTATTGTTTACATTTCTCTGAATAAACAATTTTATCAAGGTTGTGAGTTCAGGGTGAAAGAAGAAGACATATTTTGTTTGTATTTTGAATTTAACGGCAACGTTTTCAAATTGCTTTTATGCAGATGGCGCTGATATTATCCTGTCAAATACTTATCAAGCTAGCGTTGAGGGATTCATGAAGCATTTAAATTTAACTCGAGATGAAAGTATTGAAGTGATGAAAAGTAGTGTGAGACTAGCTAAAAGGGCCAAGGAGATTTACTTGAAGACAAATTCTTCAACAGCTAATGGAAGTGGTGAGTATTGAGTGTTGTAAAATGGCATAATGCTTTATTATTATTTTGGCTTTTTTTAATGCTTACCTCAACGTGTACCTTTTATAATGAACACATTTTTAGTGTCCATTCCATTTGAAGAGTTAAGGTATTGAAATTGAATACAAACTACGAAATTATAGCAGTTTTGTTTATAAAATTTGTAAACAAATCGTTAAAAGACATTTACTATAAAAGTTCTAGTTTTGAAATTAAGATGCTGTGCAGAGTTTTTGTTGTGTCGTCGCCATTTTTTGTCCGGAATAATTGATGCTGGAAATTTTAAATCGTTATTCACCCATGTTTTATTTTGATAACGTCTAGGTATAATCTTTCTACTTCCCAAAGTATAATCAAAATTTCAAGTCAATTGAGATATTAGTCCGGCGAACTTAAAATATTCAGTACTAAAAAAACGTGTAGTTTTCGAAAAAATCATGAATAATTTTGTAAATCATTTAACAATAAAATTCAAAAACCAAGTATTTTTGGATGTGACTTTTGGGGGTCCTAGGGTTCTAAGGCCTTACCTAAATCAATAAAACTTTGACCTAAATATTTGATTTTGTATACAGAAGGGAATATTTCAATATATTCTTTCTCTGAAAGAAAAAATCAATAACCGTGCGTTAATTTCTTAAAAATTCGATATTGTCGCAAACGATATGGATGATTCTTTCTTTGTTATCATAGTTAAAGGAGAAGTAAATTAGTAGAAAAATACTTTTCACAAATATGAACAGAAAACCTTCCTAAAAACATTACGCCGATTAGTCAATCAAATTTTAACATTTTTTATCATTTTTCGGTGAAACAAAAAGAAAAACAAATAAACACATATTTGTTTAAAATTTTGTTTGTTGATTTCTGTTTTTAATGATGGCTCAAAATATAAAAAAATATTCATAAATAGTATTTTTTAAACCTATTTAACTTATTTATATAATTCAGAAGTATTTAAATCTATCTTTACCCTTAAAAGGACTTCCCCTGGTCATGGTATCTATTGGACCTTATGGTGCACATTTATGTGATAAATCGGAATACAGAGGGAGCTACGCAGAAAGTGTTACACCAGATGTAATTCGTGATTGGCATAGAGTTCGAATCGAAGCTTGTTTAAGTGAAGGTGTTGATGGTCTAGCAATTGAAACGATTCCATGTCAAGTAAATAATCTTAATTTTAATTTTAATAAATTTATATAATTAATGACAAAATGCATTTTTTGTAGAAAGAAGCTGAGACAGTTGTTGATCTTTTGTGCGAAGAATTTCCAAGTACAAAATTTTGGGTTTCATTTCAATGTAAAGTAAGTAAAATTAAATGTGTCAAATTCTGCCCTGCAAGTGTTTATTTTAAATATTTTTTTTAAGGACAACCAACATCTTGCACATGGTCAAAAGTTCAAGGATGCATATTTGTCCATACAAAAAAGACTTGAAGATAAATCAGCAATTAAAAATTGTATGGCTATTGGAGTTAATTGTGTTGATCCGAAGGTGAGTAAACAAAACTATTGGACTTTAAAAGCTTACAAGAATACAAATTTTATTTTATATAGATTGTAGCATCACTATTTCGATCGGTTCAGGGAAATAACATTCCATTCATTGTCTATAGCAATCGTGGTGAAGAATTCGATGAACAAAACGGCTGGACAGGAGCCGAAAAATGTGTTCCTTTAGCAACATTCGTCCCGGAATGGTCTCAATTGGGAGCGAAAATCATTGGAGGATGTTGCCGGGTTTATCCAAGCGATATTTTAAGTATAAGAAAGTCTATCGATGATCTGTCTTAACCGATTACACATCCATAGATATTTTATTTAATTGTATTATGTATTGTTATGTACATTTGTTTGCTATGAATTGTATAGGTATTTTATTTATCAAATGTTTTATTTTTTATTACAAATAATAAAATAATAATCGCACTATTTTGACATTAAAAATTAGTTTATTTTTAACTGCTACATATTTTAAGTTAATCTCAGACAAACTTCAATAAAATTATAATTTCATGATAATAGAAAATGAAACTAAAGCAAATTCAAACATTTAAAATAGACATATAAAACACTTGTAATCAGCTCCAGATCACCTTTTATTATAACGTATGATAACAGTAAAGACAAAAATATAATTTTGTTGTTAATATTATTTATTTATCACTACATTCGACTATAAAACTAAGTATAGAACTTTTGATACTGCTAAATATTTTTCACCTTTGTATTAATTTTCTCAAAACAAAAACCTGGTATTTTCTGATAGATAATTACTTATAATATGAAAATAATAAACATACCTACATATACATGTGTAAAGTGTACATACTAACAGTTGTGGTCATATAATTAAACCACTAAAATTAAAGTTTTCTTTTGTTTAGTTAAAAATTATTATTATATTATATTATAATTATTATTCATTGGAAAACAAATATTTTAACTACATTATTCAAATGATTAAATTCTTTGCTATTCATAATTCATACACTTTGAAACTTAATTTAATATTAAAAACGTGGTTTGTAAAGAATTTGGTTTTGGGGATTTTGGTTTTGGGGATTTTAATTTTGGAGCGTTTAGATTTGGGGATTTTTGCTTTGCGGCTAGGGTACCTAACCCGTTTTCATAAACGTTTGCCTAACCTAGACCTGCGTTACACAAAAAGTCAGATTTGCAATAGAATTAACGTATATTATTTGCAGAATGTTCATAAACGTCATAAATGCCATTAGCGTCAAGAAATCTGGACCAGCCAATGACGCCGTTGTCACCACTAGGTTCTTTGATACTACTATAAGTTCAATGTACGAGGTGGCAGTCAATCTTAATTTTAGCTCTAATTTCTATTGATGAAATCTGAAAGGAATCCATTTTGCTAAACCTTGTTAAGTTTTGTATTCAACTCGGGAGTGGTTTAATGCGGCCTAGTTCGAACATTTTATAATAAAGATCGCATTCCATGACCTTGCCTGCAGATGAAACTGTCTTCGGTTCTTTTGGAGCCGATTCTCCCCTTTCAGTCTATTGTTTTGAAAGTTTCTTCGTCTCAGCAGGTGTGAAGTAATGGACCCATGTTTTATCCATGGTTATGAATGGACGCACAAACTCTGCTTTATTGCTATGAAGTAGACTCATCCAGAGTATAATCTAGATATTGGTTGGACAGAGGCCATTCAAATGAAAGTATTGTATCACATAACGATGACCAAATTTTTCCTTGTTTACAAATTCACTGAGAGCGTTCGCTTTTGACAGCTGCCAAACAAATACTGAATGGCTGCGTTTAATCTCATACAGATACCGGATACCTTTTTGTTAGTGTTTTACGTGTAAAATAACAGCTGATCAAAAACAGCTGAGATGTCAAAAAAGGAATCCAAAGGTATCCAAGAATTTCTGGGGTATGTAGGTATCTGACAGAACAGCTGATTTAACACATGGTTGAATTTCAAGAAGCTTGAAAAATGATTTCAGCTTTTTGTATTTGTTGGTAAACAAAAAGATACAAAATTTAGTTGAGATTGTATTTGAGGATGTTATGTATGTACATAATAGACGATGAAGAAGCTATTTGCCTCCGAATTTTAGAAGGTAATTATGATCTATTAAATGTTTTATCTTACAACAATTTTGACTTCGAAGCTTAAATGTTTCTCTGCTTTTTGTGAACAGCTGAAAGTTGTTTTTATTTTTTGACAGCTATCTCAACTATCCAACTCGTTTAACTAGGTATCTAAAAATCCACCTGTCCGAATACCCTATCCAACACGAGATTGAACGCATCCAATAAGGTAGCGTCGTCAAACTTGAAACTTAAGCTTAAGCAAATTTAAGTTAGTACTCTTTACCATAGTCATTCTTTCAATCAACAACCGCCATCTATACTTCAGGTTGGGTACTTTGTATTATGTAGCATAGTTTGGAATTCAATACAGATAACACTTCATAAGTCCGAGGGTTCGAAAGGTTTCTTTTTTGGTTTTGTTTGCTATTTGTGAGTTACAAGGTTCACTAAGAAAGCCGACAATATTTTTTTCAGTTCAAATACCCTTAAAATAAATAAACATATACATTTAAAAAAAATAATCTCAAATGACAAATAAAATCCTAGTAATTTTATAACAAATCCACATTTTTCTTTGATTGATATTTATGTTTTTTACATATGTAGATAACATTACTTAATGTTCGAGGAAATCTGCATCAATCTAAGTTAATGCAGAAGCACAGTATTCGAAAAATTTGTTTTTGTTTATTTTGTGGCTTAATTATATGACCACAACTGTATGTACTAGATCAAAAAACATTATACTCAATATTCAAAGCTGATAAGCCGCCCAAAATAACCAGATGACAACAAATATAAAAGCCAAGGAAAAACTTTGCCACAAGCATTTGGAAGTCGCTAACATACGCGATAAGCAGCAGTCTTAAGCAAAGCTGAGTGAATAAAATAACAACAAATTATTTTGGTGGGATTATTTTGATTTTAATAAATAATGTGAGTTCAAATTTTATATACATATGTATGTATTTATTACATGTCTACCCGACATCATATCACGATCAAAAGTTCAATAGAGACCCTATGCATATTTTAAAGCAAGTTTTATTAAAAGTGAAATTAAATTAAAAACTATATTAATTTTTCTATTTATAAGTACGCCGAGTATATTCGAGTTGGTGTCAATAATTTGTTTTTGTTTGCATAGTGTTATTAAGTTATTTTATTCGTGTTGTTTAATTGAGTTCTCTTGTCAGTTATTTTCAAGAGTTTGAGGTTGTTTGACTCATAAAAAGTAAAACTTATAGGCAGTGTGGTTTTGTGAATCAAATATGTAAGTATTTATTGTATTCGCTAAAGAAAGCTGAAAATAAAATTATAGTAGGTATGGAAATTGGTACAAATTAGGGCGTCTATTATTAATATTTATAGTAATTTGTGGAAATGATTTTCTTTTATACTTAAAAACTTAAAAACGAAAGTTCAAACACTTCCCAAAGTAAATAATTTAATATTAAAGCAAGATTGGATATTTTATTATCAAATAATAATATACGATGTTATGGTCATATGATACTGATATTCTCTCCCGTGTTAAAGAATTTGATATCAAACAATTTGTAATGTATGTACATACATAATATACATATGTACATTTTGAATTGAAGGTCTATTTTGTTTACGAAAAAATCTTCTATACCTACTTAAAATTCTTTGTTTACATTTTAAACAATCATCATTCAAACGCGTGCATAGTTTTTTTTTTGTTTTCAATAACAAACAAATAAAAATAGAATTTACTCGTAAGCTAAAAATAATTTCAATATTTAGGCACAATAGACAACAAAGGTGTTTGACCATTTGGTAAATTAGATATATCATTTAAATATATGTATTTCAAAATAAAAAAAATTTATGAAAATTAATAAAACTGATTAATTTGTACATACATATACATTTTGCACTCATAAAATTTGGTGATTAAAACTGTTGGCTCGAAACCTAAAAAAGATCAAAAACATTATAGTGTCTTGTCTTGAAATGGAGTGAAACTTTTCTATTCTAAATCTCTGAGCACTTGAAGAACTTTTCTTTTGCTAAATTATCATAAAGTAATTAACCGCAACTGATAAGTATTTTTGTTATGCAGGATGCAGAGAACGCATTGTGAATAACAAAAAGATCAATTCTGTAATTTTTCAGTTCGAACATTAATTTTTTTTTTATAATTCGAAGACTATTATTAAACTAGAAGACAGAAATATTGTTGGAATTAATTTTGTTTGTATTATAATAGGAAATTTTATGGCATTTATTTTGTAAACATAGTTTCCAGCATATTTCCGCCACGGCCGAGGCTACGAGTTACATATCCCATTCCATTTGTCCAAATTATCACTCCTTTTTCCTATAAATCTGAAGCCGTATGGCGTGAATTATGACTTGAATATTGGCTTCCAATGTTCCAAGAATTGTTCTATTGTCGGTATAGACCATAATTTTGAAAGAAATAAGTACCAATGATATCGTCAGCTTGTAAACCGCACAAAACAGGCAATTTCATTGGTAATGTGATGGCTTGAGGAAAGAAAAATATATGTCAATTGACGAAGCCATTTTACCAGAAATAAACACCCTTAAATGTACAAAGTGCTCTATGAACTTCTTGAACAGATTCATTTTGTTCAAAGAAATGTTCACAATCTGAAACCGATGTTTGTTCTTTTTCTAACAATCGTTAAGTCATAGAGGAAATATATTATCTAGAGTCCCGACTTAATGGGTTTGCTCTCTTTCGGCCTACAAACTAAATTGAGCGAATTTTGCCCATTAGCATAAGCATGTGTTAGTTGTCCCGTGCATTTCTAATGGGAAAATGCAGATTCTATGTAGTTGTTACGGGCTTTTAAGAGAGTTACCTCAAACAAAATTTGAGGGTGTTTCAGGCAAGACGGGTACCAGTCGGGACTCTAGATAATATATTTCCTCTATGCGTTAAGTATTGCAGTTCAAAAATGTCAACATTAATACGATTTGTAACTACATTGGCTGCGTTCAATCTTGTGTTGGATAGGGTATCTTGGATAGGTGGATTTTTAGATACCTTGTTGAACGAGTTGGATAGCTGTATTGAGATAGCTGTCAAAAAATAAAAACAACTTTCAGCTGTTCACAAAAAGCAGAGAAACATTAAAGCTTCGAAGTCAAAATTGTTGTAAGATAAAACATTTAATAGATCATAATTACCTTCTAAAATTCGGAGGCAAATAGCTTCTTCATCGTCTATTATGTACATACATAACATCCTCAAATACAATCTCAACTAAATTTTGTATCTTTTTGTTTACCAACAAATACAAAAAGCTGAAATCATTTTTCAAGCTTCTTGAAATTCAACCATGTGTTAAATCAGCTGTTCTGTCAGATACCTACATACCCCAGAAATTCTTGGATACCTTTGGATTCCTTTTTTGACATCTCAGCTGTTTTTGATCAGCTGTTACACGTAAAACACTAACAAAAAGGTATCCGGATACACTATTTGTCTGAGATTGAACGCAGCCATTGTTGAAGAGTGTGAAATAGTTACGACTATTGTTACAATTTACAACTTAGCTCGGGAGGAATGTTGAAAGTGTAGAACTGTCAAAATAAATGATTTTCTTGCCAAAAAGTAATTATTTTTGGGAGAAAACAATGATTTTAAATTTGTCATCTACATAAGTCGAATCATAAATTTTTATTATAAAATTAACCAATGTTTTTCTCCAGTTCCTCTCTTTCCTTTTCATCCTCTTGTTGCATATCAAACTAAATACTTGATTCAGGATAGGTTTGTATACTTACATTATCTACCTTATTTATTTATCTTTTGTAAAATTGTGTAGATACGTTATTTATTTGGCGATCTTAATTCATAAAAACGGATTTTTTCTGTTTTGATATTGGTAGTTTGCAACAATTTCTAAAAATTGTCCAGTTAATATTTCTAAGATCCCAGAGATTTCCGTATTCTCAGAAATATAAACAAAATTTCTCATACAAATTTTATTCAGAAAGCTGAGAATATATTTTTTACGATTCAATTCCTCAAGAACTTACTGTCTCACAATTCACAAAGATGCTAGGTGAGAATGAATCAATGAATTTTAGAAATATAAACTGATCAAATAGTCGTTCGTAAATGGTCGCATTCACAAAGCTAGTGGCTACGTAACGTAGTCAAAGGATTCTGATTGCCTAAATCTAACTACAAAAGTAGTTGAAATTTCCCCTCCGACGTAGTGTAAAAAATTCGGCTACAAAGTTAGTGGAGAATGAATTTGACGTTTCACAATCAGCTGCTCGGTAAAGACACACGAATTCAAAATGAAATAAATCGTTCAGTATTTAAAATAAATATAAATCATTCAAATTGTATCTTAAATTTAATTTTATTGAATTTAAAAACACAAAAGATAAGTCAAAGTTATCAAATCAAAAATGTTTCTTATTTTATATATTTGCATTTGTCAATAATATGACAGTTCCAGATTGACTAGCTTTGTAGTGTAGTTTTGCATTCACAAAGCTAGTTGAATTTTGACTACGTAGTCACTAGATTTATGAATGTGCCCAATGACATTTGACAAATTTTTTGTTGAAATATGTACAAACTACAAAAGCTATCTGGCGTTAAACGTCAACACAGTTTGGCATTCGTAACTGTTAAATCAGTTACTTTACTCCAAAACTTTTCATTAAAAAAAACTCCCTATATACAGAAAGAACATATTTACATATATTAATCAATAGCCTTTTCCTCTGAAGCACATACATATGTATGTATGTAGTTTCCTTATATCGGGTGATTTTTTTGAGGTTAGGATTTTCATGCATTAGTATTTGACAGATCACGCGGGATTTCAGACATGGTGTCAAAGAGAAAGATGCTCAGTATGCTTTAACATTTCATCATGAATAGACTTACTAACGAGCAACGCTTGCAAATCATTGAATTTTATTACCAAAATCAGTGTTCGGTTCGAAATGTGTTTCGCGCTTTACGTCCGATTTATGGTCTACATAATCGACCAAGTGAGCAAACAATTAATGCGATTGTGACCAAGTTTCGCACTCAGTTTACTTTATTGGACATTAAACCAACCACACGAATGCGTACAGTGCGTACAGAAGAGAATATTGCGTCTGTTTCTGAGAGTGTTGCTGAAGACCGTGAAATATTTTTTCAAAGATGCTGTTATACGCAACGTTACGGTGAATGGCGATCGCTATCGTTCAATGCTAACAAACTTTTTGTTGCCAAAAATGGAAGAACTGAACTTGGTTGACATGTGGTTTCAACAAGATGGCGCTACATGCCACACAGCTCGCGATTCTATGGCCATTTTGAGGGAAAACTTCGGAGAACAATTCATCTCAAGGAATGGACCGGTAAGTTGGCCACCAAGATCATGCGATTTGACGCCTTTAGACTATTTTTTGTGGGGCTACGTCAAGTCTAAAGTCTACACAAATAAGCCAGCAACTATTCCAGCTTTGGAAGACAACATTTCCGAAGAAATTCGGGCTATTCCGGCCGAAATGCTCGAAAAAGTTACCCAAAATTGGACTTTCCGAATGGACCACCTAAGACGCAGCCGCGGTCAACATTTAAATGAAATTATCTTCAAAAAGTAAATGTCATGGACCAATCTAACGTTTCAAATAAAGAATCGATGAGATTTTGCAAATTTTATGCGTTTTTTTTTTTTTTTAATGATTCTATTGAAATATTGAAATTTGGCACTGTTCACATTGTATGTTCTTTTCGCTCAGATTAAAGCAGTTTTTCTAAGTATTTATTAATTTATGTTCTATAAACAGGGGAGAGTACGATAACTTTGGCGATAAAGTTTAATGACGGATTTGTATAGAACAGCTAAAAACAAGCATTTTTTACTATGGGAGGGGGGTCTATCTCCCCCCGTTTAGGCGGTAGGGGCAATTTAAAAAAATATGTACATTAAATGGAAAAAAAATAATTAAAAAATAACGGTAATACTTACAATTAAGTATTATACCTTTTTTTAAAGCCAACATTGTCTATTAGCTTGTTTTTAAATCAAGTCAAAACAAATTAATTATTTTTTTCCATTTTAAATAATAACTTTTTTAAATTGCCCCTCCCGCCTAAACGGGGGGGAGATAGACCCCCCTCCCATAGTAAAAAATGCTTGTATTAAGACCCTCTACCAAAAACCGTTATTATATCTTGGCGCCAAAGTTATCGTACTCGTGCCTTAATTTATGTTCTATAAACAATATTAACACATCTGTTTTTCGTTTTTTTAATTCTTTTCTGCAAAAAGCTGTTTTATATTGTTTACTTCTAATAATTTCCCAGAAATATCCAAACCACCTGTCATCGAAAATATGCTTTCATCTATAATTAAATTAAAAATTGATTTTTTGTTTTATTGTCTAGCCGACTTTAAGTGCTCTTTATAACCTTATCATATCGATCATGTAAATTGCAATTGTAACCAGGCAATAAATGACGTTCATCGGACTTTTGCCCGGATACAGATTATAGCAGCTGTAAAAATGTATACTGACAAATTGATAAACTTCTGCAGCATTCGCTGTTCATTTTCCTCCATGTAAAGTAAAACAAAAGTTCTCTCTGCAGCCGTTGTTTCATAAAGTTGTCTTGATGAATATTAAATCAATTATTATTGTTTTCTGACCTGATAAGGAGATTGATATTCCTTTGTTTTTGTGTCCCTTATCTTCAAACCTAAATATATCAACTTTTGTCTACTGATAATATAAAAGCATATCTTATGTCTACCTAAGCTGAGAAAAACATTTTTTAATTTTATACCTTTGCATAGTAAAAGTAAATTATTTAAGATTAAAATAATGTCAAGGCAACTAATTTCTTTTCTTATCTCAAAAACTGTTTATTTGAACTTCAAATGCTTAGATTAGTGTTTTTGTTTGTTTGATTTTTGAAAAAAAAAAAATGCAAAGAGGTCTTTTGGTGGCACTTGATTTTGATAAAACAACAAAATAATTATATTTTATTGTTTTACTTTTGCAGAGGAATAAGCCGAAATGGGACTTGGACGAGTATTAATTAAAGATGGTGGTTTTGCAACCCAACTCACCACACATGTGGGAGATCAGGTGGATGGTGATCCATTGTGGAGTGCCAAATTTAATGCCACAAATCCACAGGCAATCATTGACACACATTTGGATTTTCTTCAAGGTAAGTGACACAAAACTATTCACATATGGATGATGATTACACAGGTCGACAAGGATTTGTTCCTGGTAAATAAATTTCGCTTGGGAAATTGTTTCGTATGAAAAGACCAAAACGGCGCGTTCGTAACTACTTCGTGAAAATGGATGGTGCAGACCCAGAGTCCCTTTTTTATTTATCAAGCTTAGCCTTAGTTAGCAATGAGCAAACGAAATTAACTTTTTTGTTCAAAACGCATAGTTTGCCAAAGACAAACTATAAATGGCGCAGATTGTTCAAATTTTGACAGAAGTCAAATGACAGTTGCCTGTTAACCGTAACAATTTTGCTATTTTATTTACGAGGAGTGAAATTCAAAAAGTCATGGACTTATTTAACCAAACTCGTGTGGGGCTTTTTGAGTTTTGAGTAAGTTGTTAGATTTCATACGTCTTATTTAAATCTTATGGGGTTTTTCATGAGTAAAATAAATCAATTTATTTTTAACCTAGATTTGTCAAAACACAAATTTCCCCTGTTTTTGAATACCATGGGGCAATATCTTTGTCCTAATTCTATTACAATTTTCAGTTGTCAGTTTAACAAGAAATGATAATGAACTTATTTTAAAATGTTTAGCCTTAAATTTGACAGATATATCGCAGTCGTGAACTAATACAATGGCCAGAAAAATGTAGGTATTCGTGTTCCATGCAACACGACAAAAAAATACATTTTTGACAGAAATCTGAATTTACACATGGAAAACCTCATAAATAACGCAGATTGCTCAAATTTTTGACAGGAGCAATTTGACAGTTGCCTGTTGACAGGAAGCTATTTCTATTAAGAGTAGGTTAAATTCAAAAAGTGTAGTACCCGTGGCGTAATGGTTAGTGCGTAGGACTGTCATGCCAGAGGTCTCGGATTCAATCCCTGCCTTTGCCATCTAAAGTTTTTTTCATGGGTACTGCCTCTTGCGAGGAATTGACAAATCCTCCTTTGTTTGTGGGCCAGAAAACTAATTTTGCCGACCACTGTATTTGGAAGAGTTGTTATTGTTACTTGATCAAATATTTCATATCAAATTTTGTTTTTTTTGTATGTTTTTAAAAGCTGGGGCAGATATAATCCTAACTAATACTTATCAGGCTAGTGTTGAAGGTTACGTCGAATACTTGGAGATGGATGAGGAACAGAGCATTGAACTGATAAGACGCACTGTTCAATTTGCAAAAGTGGCTAAGGAGAAATATCTACGAGAGTGCTATGATACCAATCAGAGATTACAAGAAGGTAAAATATTATTTTTTTTTTCCAAAAAGCTTTTATCAGGTTTATTAAAGTAATCATCACCTATAAAAGTAACTTATATTTTGTTATTTTTCAATTAGGATTTCCAATGATCATTGCGTCAATTGGACCATATGGAGCTCATTTGCACGATGGTTCGGAATATACTGGAATCTATGCTGATTATGTAGCACCCAGAGTGATAGCCCAATGGCACAGAACTCGAATCGATGCATGTCTTGAGGCTGGGGTAGACGCTCTGGCCATTGAGACAATTCCGTGTCAAGCCGAAGCTGATGCGCTGGTTGATCTTCTTTGTGATGAGTATCCTGAAGTTAAATTTTGGATTTCATTTCAATGCAAAGTATAATAATTTTTAAAAATTAAAATCACCAAACACAATCTATAACAATTAAAACTATTTATAGGATGGTTTAAGTTTGGCTCACGGTGAAAGTTTCCGAGAAGCAGCTTTGTCTATTTGGGAGAAGTTGAAAAAACGAAAATGTGTCGACAATTGTTTGGCCATTGGAGTCAACTGTCTTCATCCCAAGGTAGTTTTTTTTTAAATTTATTTTAATCTTAAGAAGATTTTAAAAATTTATTTTATTTATTAAAGTTTGTTACTCAACTATTCCAAAGTCTGAACGGAAATCGTGCAGAAAAGGATAAAATCCCACTTGTCGTTTATCCAAATAGTGGAGAAGTATATGATGTGAGAAAAGGCTGGACAGGCAAAGAAGACTGTGTTCCTTTGGAGAATTATGTTCCTGAATGGATACATTATGGTGCTAAAATTGTTGGTGGATGTTGTAGAACTTACGCTAGAGATATCCAACGTATTGGGGATTGTGCAAGGGGCCTCAAGGGAAAGAAAATTTAGTCTATAAGTTTACAATGATAATATTTAGGTACATTATACATACCATATTATATGAATATGCATAGATTGTTGTTATTTTTGTTTGTTGATATAATCAGTTATTCAATTTGAAAAATAGCAAAGAATTATATTTTAAAATAAATTGTTTTTTACGTTAAAAACTTTCTTTTTTGTTTCTTTATTCAAAATTATTTTTTCTCAGTGACCAATCATATTATTTCTGCATTGTAGACCTACATTTTTTTTTAATTTTTTACATAAAACATATGTTTTGGCTTGTGACACTGTTTTTAGAAAATATGCACAGGATTCAATTTTTGTGGTATGATATAAAAATCAAAAATACGGTGTTTTTAAAGCTAACAGCTAGGTTCTAGAAATCAATTTAAATCGAAACCGATTGTAAAAAACGAGTACATTTGTTTTTCATTTTTCAATTCAAAAGTTCTCCAAGTCCTTTCATTAGTCTTAAAAGACAAAAATTCGTTTTTAATTTCGAGTGAAAGTGAAATGTAGAACCTGAATGTAAGGTAAAACAAAACATAGTTCTTAACAACCAAATAAATGTATAAATGTTTATCTTCTTCACACAGTTTAAATATTTTTATGAACTTACTTATTTTCCAAAAATTTTCATTAGTTATGAATCTTCATTTGACTCTTTATAAAATTTTGACAAACCTTGAATCATATGATTTTATATTTTTGAAGAAATACTTTTAAGAGTTGATTGTTTTTGCTCATTATAAATCCAGAATTCTGAATATCAATTTAAATTTAAAACATATTCGCTTTTCAAAATATTATTATTTTATCGTCAATATTTTTCAAAAACTCCTTTTTTTTGTTAGCATAAATGGTTCCGCGTCTATTTAATAAACGTTCCCAAGAAACCAAATACAATGCTTTTTTCGAATTTCAAAAGTTGATATCTAAAAAAATTGTTGCGGTAATTTGATTTTGAAGACATGCCCGGACTAAGGCCACATTAAATCGTTCCGACAAGTACAATTTCATTGCCAGTTTCATCGGGTATTATATGCTCATGTTATAGTCTTAGGAATAAAATTAAAACATTTTTTTAATTTTTTGGATTAATTTAATTAATCTACTAAATTAAATTTGAACTATGAATCTTCGAGATTTGAACTTAAAGCTTGGTTTGGTGGTTAGAGAAATCATAGTCCAGTCCAATTTGTCTTTGAATTACTCCTTACGATTCTTATTACTTCTATATTCAACATTAATTTCCTTATCAAATTACAACCAACTTCATTGGTGTTGCACTTACGTTTTTATTTTGAAATATTTAACCATAAAATGGGGCTAAGGTTTAAAAATGTTTCTAAATTAATTTTCTATCTGTGAACGAATGATTTCTAACAACGGAAATCCCTTGTGTCTACGTGGCCTTATCTTCTTTCACTTTCAATCAACAACAGCGCCACTGGGAAGAGCTTTCAGCGAAATATTGTCATTCGAGACTCGTCATAAATGACAACATACTTTCGCGCAATGTGTCAAAAAATATCAAACTTCATCTGCCAGCAGAAAGCAGCGGCATTATTTTTGCAAACTAATTTCTAAGAAAAATTAAAACACTCTTCTAGCTGAATTATTTTAATTATATTAAAAAGAAATACAAAACAAATCTTATCAAAATGCTGATTAAAGTCAAAGTAAATACAAACATTTTATTATATTTATTTGATCTTGAATTTTGTAATGTATGCATTTTTATTATTCGAATCGATACCAGACTTTAACTGGAAAGGAAATCGAAATTGATATTGAGCCCACTGACAAAGTCGATAGAATCAAGGAACGTGTCGAAGAGAAGGAAGGTATTCCCCCACAACAGCAGCGCCTAATTTTTTCCGGAAAGCAAATGTAAGTTTTTTTCAAATGAAAAGCAGAAATCCATTGAAGGTGAAGCTGAAGGCTTTGCTTAGTTGATGATCAATCGTGTATTTTGTATTTTATTTGTTTCTTTGTCTTCTTTAAAAATAGGAATGATGACAAAACAGCTGCGGACTACAAAGTGCAGGGAGGCTCAGTTCTTCATTTGGTGCTTGCTCTTCGCGGAGGACTATTTTGAAGAGGTTTTACATTAATTTATTTTTATATATACACCAACTCATGGCAGGTAATGAAGATTGTATCTTTCATTGTTATGGGTATAATTGAAATAAAAATTATTGTTTAGTAATTAAAAGAAGAAAAAGAATATTCCAGCTCAATTCATTTAGTTATTGTTTATATTATGTGGTAAGCTCTTACGCCCAATTGGTTTGAAGCTGGAAGCAATGTTTTCATTGTGCATTTATTTAGGAAGATGTAGCGGCTTGGAATTTGATAGCATCTGAATATTTTGTGGTTTGTCCAAATGGCCAATTTTTTCCAAAGTTGTTAAAGTTGTTCGCATGATATCATCAAACGAGATTGGGAACACATCTGTGATTAAATAAATTTCGGTATGTTGTTCCATTTTGGAGGTCATGTTAAATTTATATTTAATAATATACGGGCGCGTAAGGGGTCTAAAGTATTAAAGACACAGGGCGAGTATTGTAACAGCTGCCTCTGCAGGCCATTCAGGATATGACCGGCTGGTCGCTGAAGGAGTTCCAACGGAGGATGGGCTGGCATTTAAGATGACGTGGTTTTTCCTTAATTTGGACCTAAGGAAGAAAAGAAATATTTGAATAA
Organism: Eupeodes latifasciatus; assembly: GCA_920104205.1. NCBI lineage: Eukaryota > Metazoa > Arthropoda > Insecta > Diptera > Syrphidae > Eupeodes > Eupeodes latifasciatus. The sequence continues at coordinate 152,256,533 of OV049925.1, forward strand.
TTATTCTATTACCTATCGATTCCATAGACGGGTTAGGGTCCTAAAGTTATGGATAATGATCGAAAAAAAAAAAGAAATAGAGTAACTGTTAATAATCGAGGTAGGGACTTAAAACCAATGCATGAGGTTAGTTATGAAGCCTAGTGCAGGAGCACGATCCCCCAACCGGACATGCCATCCCTTCATTTTTTTTTCTTAATTCTATTTAAGTTTATATGTTTGTTGTGACTCGAGAGCAACCTATTCATAATCCAACGGCTATTCCCAATCCACGTTAGATCACCATACTTTCTGCATCTTCTTGTATCATTTCAGGAAAGATCTTGAGGCATGTTTTGGCGATACGGTACATGTGATAGTTCCACAAGAATTGGTTGGTAATGTGTATATCTAAAATTTCAAGGTGTTCAGTTTCCTTGATGAAAGTGCCACTCATCGATAGTAGCAAGTGTGCCTAATTACGCCTTCATAGATAATGTCAACTCTTGTGATAATTACAAAATTAATTTGTTTTACATCGTGAGTCTTTTATATTCTATTAAGATATTGTTCTATCCTCACTTATCCTAAATTAGTATAGATAGATTAAATTCTTTATTTCGATAATAAAATTACATTAATTTTAAGCTAAGAATATAAGGACATGGCGTTGTTGCCGTCTGCCTGATATACATTTCATTTAAAAATAGTATAACATGAAAGTATGAAAGTTTTTTTTTTTATTTTGATTTGTTTTTAATATAAGAAAATTAAAAACTGTATTTTTAGTGGTTTTGCTTAACAATTTTCAAATACAACAGCTGAATAATTTATTAACTTGAATATTTATAAAAAATAAGATAAATAAAATAATTTTGAATGATTTTATAATCTATAAAGATATGTACATATACAATTTTGACATGATTTGAAACACAAAAACTATGAGTTTAAATAGCTCTATTTTTTTCCGTTTTTACATTCTCAGTGATTCGAGACTTAAAACAAAATCTTTAAAATAAACTCCCGTTTTAAAAAACAATTTTAGTAGATGAAAACAAGTTCAATTTTGCCGTGATTTGAAACACAAAAAAAAATATTAAATTCTCAATCGCCATAACTGGATACATGACCGCTTAAAAGCTACTTCTATAAGCTAAAGCATGTTTGCAAAATTTGAACAGATTCGTCCAACCACTCAGCCCGTTAAGAATGTCAATAAGTTGGTCCATAGACAATAAACTCACTTGGAAATATAGCCTTCGTATTTCTTGTAATATTGGACAAACTGCTATGAAATGATTTATATCCTCCACATCTCTTCTATTGCAGAGAGTGCAAATTTGTGAGAGGTCCGATCTATGGGGGACAAAGTTGAGATTCCGGAGTCATTTCTTTACAGAAATAGTTTGAAGTTGATGGTTTAAGCGCTTGTATATGTTTCTGCTTGCCGATGAGGATGCACTTTGCAGGTGTTCTAAATAAAGTTTTTCATCAATTCTAGCTATCAAAACCGCGAACATATTTTGCCATTCCTCTACATTATTTTCCCTTAAGGAGAGTACTATATCAACTCCTGCAGCAAGCGCGTTCCATTCTCTGAAGGGAGATGCATTTGTACGGAGCAGTCTTATCAAGATCGTCTTATGAAGCCCATTTTCTCTTTTCATAACCTTAGCTAAATAGTCGGAATGCCGTTTCAGATTCTGAATATATATCGGTGCTATTCCCGATTCGACATGTATGGCGTACGTAGGTGCAGCGTTAGGCAGCTTAAAAAGTCTTTTAAAAAAGTATCTTTGTAAAGTCTCAAATTCCTCTATTTGAGCGTATCCAAAGGCTTGGACACCGTAACATAAGCAAGTATTTATTCTTGCATTGAAGACTCTGTACTTTGATGAGAGGTCGATAAGTTGGTTGCTAAAAAAATTGGGCCACATCAGGTTTAGGGCCAATTTGGCCTCCCTGGTTTTCTCTTTCACATGATTGCTCCAGTTTAGGTTATAGGTCAGCAATACACCTAGATATTTAAACTCACTCACAATTTCAATACGCTCGTTGTTGACGCTCCATGATTCTTCAGCACGTCGTGCATGCCGCCTAGATTCAAATATCATAACCTTGGTCTTTCTAGTATTGATCCGTAAGCCCCAAGTTTCGCAATATTCTTTAAATTAGTATACATATACATATAACTTTTTTAATAGAAAGACGATCAAAGTTAAATAAAAGGCATTCAAATCTACAAGTCACATGAAACTGTCACCGTTTTGTCGAAAATACTATTTATTAGTTACATTTATTGGAAAAAAGCAAAAAGACTGAAATCGTAAAAACATTTATTTTTGACTAAATTTTTTAACGTGATTATGTTGCCAAATTTTTATCATTTACGTATCTCTATTAGTCACATTTATAGCTTGCGGAGAAACTTCGTAAAGATACGAGCCCCTAAGAAGCGCTAAAAAGTTAATTAATAAGATTATGAAACATAGAATAGAAGAGAGGTATTTTGAGATCAAAGTGTTTGAACGCTGCTTAGATCGTAAATAAAGGAACTTTATCTGGAAAAATGACAATTACTTATAATAATGGATCAGACAGTGTGTTTTTAAATATGGATTCACGCAACGTAAAAAAGTCCATTAATAATGTCATAAGCACTATTTACCCTTTTTGAAAGGTTTTTTTTTTAACAAATTCTTATAAACACTAGTTTTTAATTTAAAAGACTTTATTAATAAATTAAGTTAATCAGCCAATTTCAATAAATAGGAGCCATTGCCGTAGAAAATCTGAAAGTTTTGTAAAAAGCCTAACCCACTGTGAACATAGTAACTATGGGCATTTTAATGCGAATTGGACAGTTATAAGAAAGCCTCTTAAGAGCGTTATAAAATTGATAAATGAAAAAACTTGTAGGTAATGCTATTTAAAAGTAGTCTCCTGTATTGAATTAGATTAAGATTGTTATAAAATATAAAGAATGGTTTTTAAAACGTGTGGTTTTTAAATATAGCGTCCACCATCTAAGGTTTTTTTTCAACTAGTGCTTAGGTATTTCGTGAATGGTAACATTTAGCTCATGCGCATGCCTGATTTGACAGATAATTTGGAATTTATCCTTCCGCTGAACGAATATGGTTGTAATTACGCTTGAACAACGCTTAGAGAAAATGCCAGAGGCATACTTGGGCAATTTTTCTTTGAAAATAAGCAAGGAGTGGCCGTTACTGTCAATGGCGATCGTTATCGGGCCTGTTGAACGAATTTTTGTTCATAAAAGGAGGAGGGGGATATTGGCAACATTTGGTTTCAACAGGACGGAGCTACGTGCCACAGAGCCGAAGCTACACTCGATGTTTTTATAGCATTTTTTACAATAGCAATAAAACGGATATAATTTAATGTAAGGTCAAATAATTAATTATAAGAATAAGGATTTGTAATAATGTTTTAAAAATAATTTCAGGCTTGCTCGAGTTAATTCTTGACTTCCTTTTGCAGCACTTTCGGCCGTATGTCTGATACAGTGTTACCGCTTTGCGACTTTAGTCGCATTTTGACCCTTTTTTGTGCCTCATGCGACTATGATACGACTTTTTAAAAAATTGTCTATTTTGACCCTTTTTAAAAAATTATGCGACTTTTTTGACCCTATCTCTAGAAAAATACATTGAAAAGATAAGTTATTTTCTTAATTCATACAAAATTTCCAAACTTCCATTGAAATAAGAACATAACTAACATTGTCACACATAATTTCGACTTGATCAAGTTCGGTCAGAATCGAAATCTTGCTATTCTAGCATAAAAATATATTTCAACCTTTCGACTCTGCATATAAATGTAGGTAATAGTTAACAATTTTTTCAATATTTTAGAAGAGCAAACTCTTGATGACCTGCAGAGAAGCTTATAAAAAGCTACCGTAAATTAATCACAAAAAAGTAATGACTCCTATTTTAAAAATAATGTGAATATAAAAGTCAAATATTTATAAATAATATAAATTCCTAAAATGTACCTTAATTTTTGCACTTCAAAAGAACTGAATAGAATATGTATTTATTTATTTTTTAGTTTAACTTTAAAACTTGTGTTAATATAACTTAAATCTACTCATTTGACTGTTCTTGTTATTTAATGTTATATACATATACACTACGCAGTACCCGTGGCATGATGGTAAGTGCGTTGGACTGGCATGCCAGAGGTCTTGGGTTCGATCCCTGCCTATGCCACCTAAAGTTTTTTCACGGGTACTGCCTATTGCGAGGAATTGACAAATTCTCCAAGAGTAATTCTTGTCATGAAAAGTGCTTTCTCAAATTTGCCGTTCGGATTCGGCTTTAAACTGTAGGTTCCCTTCATTCCTGCCAACATTACTTGCACACAGGAATGGTTGAGAGTTGCCAGTCACTAGGCCCTAGGTCTCAAACGGTCTGTTGCGCCACCCAATTTATTTATTTATTTATACATATACCTACACTTTAACGTATTTATTAAAAAAAGGAACGTGTGTGATATAAATCGAATGTATTGAATACTAGTATGAGAATTTATTTTTCTTTAGAAGGTATTAAAAAAATAAATTAGGTGGCGCAACAGTCCGTAGAGAACCAGGGCCTAGTGACTTACAACTCTCAACCATTCCTGTGTGCGAGTACTGTTGTCAGGGATGGAGGGGACCTACAATTTATATGCCGAATCCGAACGGCTAATTTGAGAAAGCACTTTTTCATGACAAGAATTATTCTTGGAGAATTTGTCAATTCCTCGCAAGAGGCAGTACCCATGAAAACTCTTTTTTTTTTTAATTAAGGTGGCACAGGCAGGGATTGAACCCAAGACCTCTCGCATGACAGTCCAACGCACTAACCATCATGCCACGGGTACTACCTTTAGAAGGTATACCTAGTAAAAAACTAAAAAACAACTAATTTTTTTTTGCAATTTATACAGATTTCGTTTGATTTAGGTATGTATTAAAAAAAAATCTAAATGCGACTTTTTTTTTTATTTGACCCTTTTTTTGCGACCTTTTCAAAAATCCCAGCGGTAACACTGGTCTGATATCACGCGACGTATATTATGTTCCAAGGCGTTATACGTCTCGGGCTTATCTGCGTAGACAAGCGAAAAAAAAAATATTCCAGCGGTGTTAAATCGAACGATCTTGGAGGCGACGAGTTTGGTACCTAAATTTAAATAACTGGCAAAAAATAGCAACCATTTTCAGCGAAAAATATATATTAACAGATCCAAATCTAAAAAAACTTCTTTTATTTGAATTTTAACACAAGATACACAAGATTTTTAACGTGCACTTAAAAGAGTTTTGTTACTAAAAATTCGTTAAAATTTTATACAAAATATAGGTAAGATAAGCGATGAGTTATACAAAAGTTATTGCGTTTTTTCGATGGGAAAATTCTATGGACAATTTTATTCGCGATACCTCCAAATAGCTTCAGTGCAATGTTCGCATTTTTAAAAATCTTCACGCCATATACTGAATCCGATGATTGAGTAACCTACGGAGAAGAGCTTCAAAGCCAACACTCCTTCGTGTGATTATGCTTGTCTGAACCGTTTGAAGCTTAGATCATTTTTGTTTCTTAAATCAACCATAGACAAACGAGCCAATTGGATTCTAGGCAATACCAATAATTTTTTTGGCATAGATTTGTTCATATCTATTAACATTTGGTTTATAAATTGCAATAGCCTGAAACGTATCTCAACAAAATATCGAAACTTCTACTTCGAGTATCGCCTTATCAGGAGACCTGTCAATTTTTATTTTGATGTGATATCTGCACAAATTTACAAATCTAAACAAAATATTTTCCATCTTGTCGTCGCTCCAAAAACTAAACTAAACAATAAAAGAACACCCAAATCTTAAAAATGAAGAACATACCAAAGTACCTATCAGCAATTGAGACCATAAATCTTGTTGCAGACGAGAAAGATGGTAAGTCAGTAATTTTAAACTTGAACTTTGTGTGTGTACACTTAAAATAACTATACCTCTCGTAGAATTGCCTCGAATTAAAAAGAACCTAGAAATTCTATGCACAACTGTGTGTTCCGAAGAAATAGTCGATGTCCTTCTGGAATCATTTAAACAATGTTCCCAAGATGACTATGCCTGGAAGTATTCTCTCTATATCTATCAAATCCTGCTCTCGGTGATTGAAGAAGTTGATTTCGATTCTGACGCCAAGGAAGACCTTATATCTACACGACATGTGAATCTATTGATCGATGCCATTCAAGATGTATCTGGGTTTGGCTTACGTCCGAATCTTCATTCAATTCTTATAGAACATCCAATTTTCGCTCCGATTCCAACGAAATCTCCTCCAAATACCGATCATTTGATTGTGTCGCTTAAGGCATTCCGCAAAATCCTCACAGTTCGTAAGTTCCATGTTGGTGGCAATCTAAGCGTTGTCACACGTGATTACATAGCCGGAATCCTGACCATCATCGAACACGATTTGGAGAAGAAAATCCAGCTGACCGAAGCCGAGAGAAAGCTCTATCAAACTGATTTGAACTTAATTTGGAATGAGTCTTCAAAATGCGATTACTTTCGAAATATTCTCCTCTTCAGAGGTCTGCCAAATCTTCCACCAGCGCTGCAAAAACGACTCCATTTAGAATTGCTGAACAAGCTGATGGCCAAAGGAGGCTTTACCTATTTTGTCAGCACTTTGCTTATGAATCGGACAAATGTTGACGCCGCAGAGTGTGATTACTTCGAAGTGATTGCGAATATTGTGGCTCATCCAAAGCACTCAACCAAATTCTATATGTGCCTAATAGACCAGATTTTCGAGTTCCTGAAACTCTGTATATCAAATAAGAACATGGCATTTTGTATGGGAGCGGGATTGCTGACGCTGAAGAGGCTTTACGAACTCAATTCAGATACCCGCAAAGCGATCACAGAAAAACTGGATAAGGTCTTTCAGAAGTTTGCCAATCCTGAGGACGTATTAAGTGGACTTATTGTCATGGAACATGCCGAGTTATCCTTTTTTGCCAACTTTCTCTTCACCTCATTCTGTTCCTCGTCCATGGAATGCCTGCCGAGTGAAATGCTCACCAAATACCTGCCATTGCTATTGTCCGTTTACAGTTTCATACCGGACAAGTTCAAGGAACAAGTTCAAATCCGTGGTGTGATTGTGCGGTGTTTGGCTAATCGATCGCGAAGCGAGCTTGAAAATATCATAAACGCCCTGATCTCCAAAACGTACCCGGATAACTGGTTACAGCTGCATCCTAGAGTGTCAATTCAATCGGATTCGACATTAAGTCATTTGACAGTGAAGATCAACTCTCCCGACACGAAACCAGAAGATCTAAACATCTCGAATGTCCTGCCCGAAGTGCTGACCTTATCCAATCATAACATTTTGATTTACGTTGTTTTCATGTGCCTCCTGAGCATGATGCAAGAGGCTCTCACCAAAGACGATGAAACTGCTGAAGATGCTTCCATTGATCTCCTTCGCAGTGAAGAGGAATTGATAACGTTCCTCAACTCAAAGTACCCAATTAAGGTAGAGATCATTCTCTGTTTGAGCACATTGGTCAATCACACCGGTCTCAGGGCACAAATCAGTGAGAATTCCAGTGAATTCCTGGAGTTCTTACAGACCTTTATTCAACGGAGAGCCAATCAGTCACAGGACAATCAAGAAAGCACAGATCACACGCTGCTTCTTCTGCTAACAATCACCCAGGAAATGATAGAAAACTCAGAGATTCCCGAGAAGTATAGGGATTTCACAAAAGTCTTGCGAGAGCTTCGAAAACAAACCCCCAACGAACTAATTGTCAATCGAATCGATAAATTGCTTAACTTGTTGGAAGGTGGACTGAAGGCCTCAGTTGCAAATCGAACTAGTCAATATAATACAGCGCGAGATTTAATGAAGGAACGTGAAGCACATCTAAAGGCTTACGGTATCAATTTGATGATTGAAATGCTTCGCCAAAAAGATCGCGATGCCGAGACAAATGGACATGTAACGCTAGCATTAGCCTTGCATGCTCTCAAAGAACCAGAATCATATGTTTTCTTGAATTGCGTTCGATTGTTTGTGGCACTATTGAATGTTATGGAATCAGAGGTCTTAGAAACACTATCCGATGAATATTTGAACAGGGAAAACAAAATCGACTATCGATTGGTGGTAGGGGAAGCTATTCTCAAAGTAACCAGAGAATTGGGTAAGATAAATATAATAATTTATATTCTAATTATAATTTTCTCTTTGTTCTTTTATGTTTTGTTGTTGTTTTTTCTCAGGTCAACTCTCTTATAAGTATAAGGATGTTCTTTTGAATTGCTTCATTAGTGGCTGCCGATCGGATAATAATGAATTCCGATGGTCGAGCTTTTCGAATTTGGCTACTTTGTGCAAGTTACTCACGTTCCAAGTGCACAGTTTCTTTCAAGAGGTAAATGACATAAATGTTTTCAGATTTTTTTGTTTTTGTTGAAATCTCAAATCGTATTGATTTCGGGCGGTATAATGTTTCCACCTGTTTTTGTGAAACCTTATGACAATAAGAAGTAAGTTGGCTTCAGGTAAGAGGATATTTCGTTCCGATGAAAGACCAATTAGCTGCTACTAATGAGCCCACCAGCTTTCATACCTGGGCTAATTATAGTATTAAATTAAAAATCAGAAGATACCTTTTCTGTAATGACGGTACTGACTAAGAATGGATATTTGGGCTCTAACAGCTTCCAGTGAAGCAACAAGACCACGTTAAATATTGTAATTATTCTTATATCAAGTCTTGTATTGTTATTTATTTTTTAATTTCTATCTCGAAATAAGATCTAAACCAGAGTTCTACAGCTTGAGAATTTGATGGAAAATAAGTTAAAACTCAATCGAGTTTAAGAGATTAGAACTTTGTCAGGAAATTGACCGTTATATTCTATTTACAATAATTCAGGCTTAAATTAAATAATTTTTTTGAATCATAGTTGATTTTTGATTTGAATAATCAAACAAATTGACGGTTAAGTTAGCTTATTTTATTTTATTTTATTTTATTTCGTGAATGCTTTATAACAGTAAGATACAATATCTTATAATTTAGTTACAAGCTAATTTTTACAAAGAGAGCAAAAAAAAATATATAACAATAAATTAATACATATCATTTAGAAAAAAAAGATAAAATAATCAAATATTAAATTTCAGTTTAAATCATAAAATTCACAAATTTCCTGAATAATATTCCTTTAGATCCTTTTTAAATCTTGCTGTATTTTGTATATCTTTTATACGACGTGGTATTGATTTCCAAAGACGGACGGAGTTTACAAAAAAAAAAAGTTTTTACAAGTAATAAACGTATTTGAACAGGTGTAAAAGAATGAATAACCCATAGGGTACGTAGTACACTAAATACCTTGCCCACAAGTGCATTAATATGGTTATCCCAAGTCAAATGGCGATTGAAAGTAACCTCGAGATTTTTCGCACTTTCCACATAATCAATTGAACCATTGCTCAATACAATCGAGGAAAATATTTGAGATCAAGGATTTAAAAGGAGACCATTTAATTGAGACCACTTTTCAATTTTCTCTAGGTCTTCATTTACACAAAAAGCTGCATGCTCAATGAGTCCAAGGGGACAGCTCATGTATAATTGGACGTCATCCGCATACATATGAACCGAACAGTTCTTGATAATTGATGGGAGTTCAATGACATAGATTGAAAACAGCAGAGGACCGAGTATAGAACCCTGAGGGACACCGGAAACGTTAGGTAGAAAATCAGATAAACTATACCCAATTTGCACAGCTTGCATTTGATTACTCAAATAAGAATAAATAAGCCTTGTAGCACCTGCTCAAAAATTAAAGTTTTGCATAAGTTTGTTACACAATTTAACGTGATTGACAGTGTCGAAAGCCTTAGAAAAATCAAGCAACACTAGATACGTAACCTCATCCTTATCCAAAGCTTGCCTTATATAGTCAGTAACATTTAACAGTGCAGTGATACAACTGTGCTTTTCACGAAAACCAGATTGTAGTGGTGTGAGTAGCGAGTTTGCCGCAAGATGAAAGCTGATTTGTCTTTGTAAGATCCTTTCAAACACTTTCGACAAGAATGGTAAGAATGGTAATGGTAATGGTAGCTTAGGTTGTTAGGTAAGTGATTGACCTTACCGCCACTCTTAGTTCAATTTAGATCCATTGTGATACCCTGAAGTACTGAACTGCCCTAAAAGAAAAAGAAATATTTAAAACCTATGATGCGTTAGTGCATAAGGATTGTTTTAGAGGTGCATGGGGTACCTTTTAAGTAATCAAAAAAACTATAGTCAGGTTCTTCAAGATGTTTTGTTTTTATAATAAGCACACACTCTCAAGGGAATATTACTACTCTTATTATGCAGAGGCACAGTGTGATCACTAGGAAGAGGAGAGATGGTTTAAAAGGAGATGTCGGTGCACATTGGTTTTGAATTCCTGAATATTGCAATGACTAGGAAAGACAGAGTGTGGTAAGGCATTCCACATTCGCGTAGTACGGCTAAAGAACAAATCTTTGTATTTGACAGTACGGCCGAAGTTGGACTCGAGGGTATACTGATGAGCATTCCTAGAAGCGCGAGTATTACGGTTGAACTGTTTAAGGGGAAGAATGCAGGTGGCTATTTCACTAGAGCATACACCGTTAAAATAACGGTAAAAAAGGGTGAGACAAGAAACTTTACGACGATGTTCAAGCGAAGTAAATGAACTTATGATGATATTATCACCTATCAATTCAAATGGTCTACGTTCAATACTATCCAAGAGGCTTAAGTAAGTTGCAGGAGCACCAGCCCAGAGATGAGAGTTATACTCACGCTTATATACGCTTTGGACGTATATAAGTCTTGTAGATAACAGCCAGATCAGAAGGAGTGAAACATTTCTTGCATTGCCTAAGGAAACCCAAACACCTTGCGGCATTTTTGGCGACATCGCGTATGTGATCATTCCACAAGAGGTGGTTGGTGATACACATACCGAGAATATCGAGATGTTCAGTATCATTAATGCAAGTACCATCCATGGATAATGGCAAGGGGGTATATCTCGCTTTAACGATACAAGACAGCATTGCGTTTTCGAAGCATTAAATTCCACGCGGTGTTTTAATCCCCATTGTACAATGCTGTTTAAGTCGGAATTTATTGAGCTTATCATATTTTGTCGTTGCAGTTCCACATCCGAAGAAGAGGGATGTGAGTCTGAAAACGAATATGAAAAGCTAAGAGTACTATCGTCAGCGAAACAATGTATTGGATTGGATTGGATGTTGCAGACAGGAGATCATTAATAAAAATGAGAAAGAGTGTTGGAGATAGAACAGAGCCCTGGGGCACACCAGCATTTATTTTATGGACTTCAGACTTCAATCCATCCAATACTACTTGTATCGAACGATCCGAAAGGTAATTACTAATCCAATGAAGCAGGTATTCGTGAAAACCGAAAGCACGCATTTTCGATAAGAGAGCCTGATGCCAAACCCTAAAAATGCTTTTGAAATATCTAGTGCAATAATCTTACTTTCTCCAAAGCGATGTAATGATTTGCTCCACTGTTCGGTAAGATGTACGATTGACTCAAGAATTATTCAAAGAGAATTGTAATAGTTTTAGGTTCGATGGATATCATATCGAGGAATTTTAATGTGGAAGGGACATCGGACTTACGTTTAATGTTAATAAATTGGTAGACGGTTCTGAGATTCGTAATCAGGCTATCTTGCATTTTTTTATAGGAATTCATAAAGAGATGAAAGTCTGCATTGAGCTTGCTGATAGCATGAAAAGTTTTCAAATATGTTTTCCACAATGATTTTCTAACATTTCGAAGGGTTCGTAGATCTGTAATATATCAGGGAGGGCGGGAAGGTACATTTTTACGTGGGACATATTATGGTACGGATTGAACGAAACGTAGTTAAAAAATCTAAACAATATTGGGACATACAAATACTTCTCTTCAATTAAAAGTGTCTATTTATTCAGAAATAATGTTTTAATGTTAACAAATATTTCATTAATATCGGCAAAAAATTTGTCACTAATTTGAAGATTATTCAATGTTTCTTGTTGTATGTATACTTATATGGCTTGCCAAAAAGGTAATGTAAATGGCAACGAAATTATGCTTTGTCTAAGGTTTTTGATGGCTTAAGTTCGAATCCAACTTTAAAATCAATCTATCATGTCAGGTTTTTTCAAGGTTTTTTTGAGGCTTTATAAATTCATGAAGTAAGTATAAATTCATGAAGTAATTCATAATGCTTTTCCAATTCTACAATCCCTTACTTAAATATTCATTTTTAAAATTTTCACTAATTTATTTATTTTTCAAAAAATCCTCATAACTTTTAAGTCTTCACCTGCCATAAATTAACCTTAAAAGAACACTGAAGCATTTGTTCTAAAAATGCTCTTAACAGAAAAACGCAAAACGCAATAAAAGCAATTTTTGATCTTAATAAAAACTCGTAGAAAATGTAGAAATAATTTTGAAAATATGTATTTCTCAGTTAAAGCATATAATATAGTTAAATTTTGGAGATTTGATTCGGAATCAGCACTTAAAATTAACTCTAAAACGAATTATTCAAAAACATAATTGAATTACAAATGAAGACCTATGTATAAATCATCAATCAATGAGAAATTATGAAAACTAAAATAGATACTAAATTGATTGAAATTGTGTCTAGAATAAAAGATTTGTACTTTTTAAAGTCATCGTACAATTTATTGTTAAGGCATTATGTTGTTTTTTTTTTAACTTGTCTTAAAAAACCGTTTTTGGTTGTCTTTAACATTTTTAAAGCGGCGTGACCTGACGTGATTTTTGTGCGTATTCTGTTGAAGCGGAATGTACCTACAAAATTTAGAAATTCCTATAAATTTTTGTTTTTTAAGGCTCGTATTTCTACAAAAGAATTAAAGCCAAAGGTCCCGTAAAAACTCAATCGTCGGTATTTTTTTGTGTATATTTTGCGCGCACTAAAGAGGTTATGAATACCCTTATAATGATTAGACACAGTGCCAGCACTTAGGAAAGGAGGATAGGATTAGAAAGGAGAAACCGATGGACATTGGTTGTGAATGTCTGCACATTGTAATGAGTGGGAAATATTGAGCCTGGCAAAGCATTCCATATTCGTGTAGCACGGCTAAAGAAAGAATCTCTGTACTTAACAGTACGTCCGAAAATGGGCTCAAGGGTAAACTGATAGGCATTCCTAGCAGTACGGGTATTACGGTTAAATTTTGTTAGGGGAGGAATGCAACTGGCTATTTCAATAGAGCATTGTTTATAAAAATAACGGTAAAACAATGACAGGCATGAGACCTTGCGGCGGTGTTCAAGAGAAGCAAATGTCTCGGTAAAAGAATGATCTCCAATCATTTTTAGAGCTCTTTTTTCAATTCTATCCAGAAGACTCAAGTACGTTATTGGAGCACCAGCCCAAATATGAGAGTTATGCTCAAGTTTTGGAGGAATAAAAGCTTTGTATATTATAGCCAGATCAGAAAGGGTAAAAAACTTCTTGCATCGTCGGAGAAAACCTAAACACTTAGCAGCATTTTTGGCGATGTCAAATAAGTGATCGCTCCACAACAAGTGGTTTGTGATGCACATACCTAGGACTGATAGTTGTTCAGTCTCCTTGATGTAAGTATCACTCATGGAAAGTGGCATTGAGGGAGGATTCCCCATTGAACAATGCTGTCAAGATCAGAATTTAATGAGCTTATCATATGCTGCCGTTGGTGGTCCACATCCGAAGAACAAGGATGAGAATCTAAAAACGAATATGAAAAGCTGAGGGTACTGTCGTCAGCAAAACAATTTAGTGGGTTAGAAGTTTCAGACAAAAGATCATTTATAAAAATAAGGAAGAGCGTCGGAGACAAAACGGAGCCCTAGGGCACACCATCGTTTATTTTGTGAATAACAGATTTGAACCCGTCCAATACTACTTGAATTGAACGGTCCGAAAGGTAATTTCTAACCCAACAAATAAGAGATTCATCGATAGCAAAAGCACGCATTTTCGATAAGAGAGCTTGATGCCAAACTCTATCAAATGCCTTTGAAATATCAAGTGAGCCCCGTTTTATTATCACCATGATCTGATCCGGATCAGATCATGATAATAAAACAGCATTGGATCATCATATTTTTTGTTATTTAAAGTTTGGTGGCAGTGTCAAATTCGTTCTTTCAAAAGTGACATTACGAAGCAAAAAAAAACAAACACATACCAAAAATGGAAGCTCCACAACTTTTGAAAATGTTTCTGCAAATCACCATTGCACTCTCAAACTCAAAGCATCCAGGAACGCTTTGGTCTCACATGTAGTCCAGATTCTTTTTGACCTTTTAATAAATGTGACAATTAAATAATTTAATTTAGAGATTACTTACAATTTATTTGAACATCTTTTCTCCCATTTGTGCTGCAGCTTTCTCGATTTTATTTATTTTTTTTGACATTTAAAGCAGGGTTGCCCAAAGAACATTTTGCTCAATGATTTTTTTTTGTTCCTTCTTTTGGGGGAAAATAATACCCATAAATTATGTCAAATATACATTTTTTTTGACTTAATTATTTTAATTTCACCAATTAATATCTAGTTTTGTTAAAATATCTAATTATTTCATGGATTATATACCAAATAAATAAATATAAAGCTTCTCGCTTTCTATTTAAAAAATATTTTATTTCAGTCAAATGGAAATGTTTATATGGCAATACAGGTTTTATTTAATTTGTTTGCAATGATACCAACATTTACATGTGAAATAATAATGATAAAGCGCTCCTTGTTGTGAAAAAAAGAATTAAATTTTGGATCTCAAATTGAGATCCAAACACAAAGCAGGATCTTGTGTTGTTATTGTAATGCATGTAAATTCAAGATCCGGATCAGATCATGGTGATAATAAAACGCGGCTGTAAGCTGAATAAATTCATTCTACAATATTCACAATTTCACCATAGCCTCCAATAAGTAACGATACTAATAAGAGGTTCTAAAGTTAGTAACATTAATATTTGACGTAAGGCAAATAAGACTTCAGTCAGAAACTGGTCAAACAGACTCAATGAACTTAAGACGTAAAATTCAAAACAAATATGATTTGTTCTGTCTTATTGTGTAAAAACTAGACTCAAGTTGTTAGTATTGAACCAAAGAGACGAAAAAAATGCCGTTAAACCAAATCAAAAACCTATAATGTAATTTTATGACTTAAGACTTTTTAACCTAAAACCCACTAAAACAAAATATTAATAAAATACTTTTTATTTCAGATGCTTCTACTTATAGAAAATGAAATTCAAACTGGTAAATATTCTCCCGCCAAACGCGCTGCAGTTCTAGTTCTCAGTGAACTTCTCCTTGGAATGGAGAACCTTTTGGATCACGAAGAATACCTTCTTCCAGTATATCGAGTTCTCAAAACTCTATCAACCGATTCTGATGATGAAAAGATTCGACTTCACGCTGCCAATGGTCTTAAAGCACTCGGTGATAAATGCAAACAATTCCTATTTCCCGAGGAAAAGAGAGAAAAGGAAATTAAAATAATTGGAATCAAAGATCCACCAAGTAATAAAAATTCCAAAGGTCATATTCTTGAATTAAATTAAACACAATACAAAGTATTATTGTAGGTATTTTTATTTTTCATTAATTTTTATTTCACATAATCTTAAGAATAATAAAATTAAAAATATTAAATTAATTTATGCTTTTACAATATACGAAAAAATAAGAAGAAATTTATAATTTATCTTAAGAGCTAACGAGATTTGAATTGAAATAGGAGCGGAGCACGTGAATTACGTTCAGTCGTCTTGAGTCAAAAAGTGAGGCATTTCAACGATTCGACAAGACAAATGAGCGTAAAAAAGTCTTAAAGAGTCATATTAAATGTGGCAGTTCAACTTGTCACTAAATTAAACACTTAGTGGAGTCAAGGACAAAACGAAATAAAAGTTATTTTAGTAACAAGTGAAATTGCAGCATTTTTAACTTACAAATTACAAATAATAGAAAAATTAGCTTACAACCTTGATGGGCTCTTAGGGAGCTGATTCATATCACGTCGCGATATCGTATTCCGCCTTGATTCGCGAAATAGAACATAAATGAAAACTCCAATCATTATCACAGATAGCGATACTGTTAATACCACGCTTCCTAAGTTACCAGCAATGTTTTGGAATTGACCTAAATCAAAAAAAAAAAAAATTGTTTCACTAAAGAAATTTCTTTGAATATTTTACCGAAAAGATATTTACTTTTAAATTGATGATTCCCTCGTTCGTCTTCGAGTTGGTTAACCAGCTTGGCAAATTTTGCCTGACGATGGTACTTAACTGGCTCTTCACTTGGTTCATGTTTTATATCCTGTTCATTTACTCCGGGAATAATATCTTCAACTATCGCAACAGTTGCTACAGTAACAACTTCTTCTGAGCTGGGCTCTTCCTTTAAAATCAAACCACTTTTGTCTACAAAATTCATCTGTCGCTGCTCTCTACCAACACGATCAGGCTCAAAAGGATCATTCTCCACGGCAGCTGCAACTCCCCCTTTGCCGGGGACTGTGAAGCTAGCCCTAACAGTTTGCATTCCCGACTGAAAGCTACAAACCACTACAAATCTTCTAGTGCTATGGGTGAAAATTCCTAGATTTTCCTGAACCGTGATAAAAGTCTCCACAGTGTTGGTTTCTGGCTTCACTAAACTGCCACACATTTTGTGGTCGATCCTCATGATATATTTGTCTGTTGGTTCCCTTGGATTGCCTTTGACACCGCAGTTTCCGCCATCGACGGCTATTTTCCCCCCAAAGTAAGGTCCGGTCTCAACTTCGATTTCCGACGCATGTGGCAGACATTTAGTAGCTTGTGCTGAAACTGTTACATATAAACAAAAAAAAAAAACATGTTAGTATAATAATGTTTATTGACAAGATTCTCACAATAAACTCACAGCCTTTAGTTGGAATGACAATAGATTGACCCTGAAATAGGTCATTTTCAACTTCATTATCCAACAACTCCGATCTGCCACTGATTTTCATATTCCTTTTCTTTTGTTGCGGTCGAATGTGGAAGCTATATTTAGTTGCCATTCTAAGATTGTCAACTCTAGCAGTATAATGTCTAATGGGTCTGCAATTAAGGCCAATCAAATCTCATTAGACATTCATGTCACTTCCGAACTACTCATACTTACTCATATGTTTTGTCCAATTCCAACTTTTTATCTTCGATGACTTTCGATCGACATCGGTGCGGTCCGAACGATTGCATCTCACAATAGAATATTTGAAAGGTTTTTGGCGGTGGCAATGCATCGGTGTCATTGGCAGTAGCTGGTACAAATTCGACTTCCCACGTAAGGTTGACTGACTTGTAATTTGGTTCTCCGGAAACGGCACGAATTTCTAAAAGAATGAAAAGAACAAAGAAAAACGCCGATCATTATACGAGTATTGTTATGTATAGTATTAAGTTCTTCCGAAGTTTCAAGTTCCAAGTTAAAATAAATTATGCAAAGTAATTTTATTTTGAAAAGCAACAAGTTGAGCTGACCAAATTGTATAATGTTGGTAAATGTTGTTGGCATGAGGTTAACTTGCGTATGCATTGCATTTGCATATCGTGAACATTAATTGGGTCAATCATTTAACAATTATTACCTTCTCAGACTTCTGACATATCTTTCGTTCAAGTCATTAAGCCAATCCAGCTGCTGTGTGATTCCATCTGGATTGTTAAGATCAATTGCATTGAAATTGAAAGAACATTGCCATTACAAATTGTTCTGAGTGGTATAACCCTTCTGATCGTACTTTCGTTCCATGCGTCGTCGGTCACGGTCGTTGTTGTCGTTGTGTCGTTGTTGGCCATTAGAAAAGACTAAGATTTGTGTTTCATTTGGCGTGAGTGTGTCTTGTTAAACAAAATAAGAAAACATCATCTCGATCTAAACGAGAGGGCTTAGGAGTATTTTACGAGTTCTTTATTTTGTATTTTATGTCTAGAGGGGGCTTAGCATGGCACAGTTACGAAAAGAGTAGATGTTAAACTAAGTTTTAAATGCGATCCTTAATTAGGTTTCAAAACAAATTGTTGTTGGAATAAATTAGTTTCCTTTTGAGGATAGAGTAATTTACATAATGGAGTTACGAGTAATTTAAAAATGCGTATATTTTGTTATCGAACAAACATTTGTTACTTTTGTTAATATATATTTTTGTACGGCAACTTTAACATCGATGTTATGTTGTCTTTTAGAGAAGTATAGCGTATGCTAATTTCTTAATACAATCTTACTGGTACACTGTTGCGTATACTTAGTATTATGATATCTTTGTAGAAATATAGTCCTAAAAAGTTAGATAAAAGAATGACCTTTCTTGGTAGATTTCCGACAAAGCTACATTTTGGTAGGGAGCTTCATTAATACGTCCATAAGACTTCCTAAAAAAGTTCTCTTATTTTGGGCAGGAGCAACAAATTTATGGTGGAGGTGTACGGCACTAAGTCGTACAAATTGTTGTCGGCATTAATTAATTTTTAGTGAAATGGGAATGTCCATCAAATTTTTATTTTACTAATAATTGATTGTTCTGACATTTGGTTATTTTAAATCAATAAAAACAAACATCATTTGAGGAGAGATTTGTGCGAAAAACTGATTAAAAGAAGGTATTTTTCAGAACTTCATTAAATCTGCCGTTTCTTGAAAACCGTTATGATTCTGGATAAAGGAGTTACCAAATCAAATTCGAAAGGTTATGAGATGTTATTCAGTTTGGGCCAACCTTTACGTGACACACTGTATAGAGATATAATTTTGAAAGGGAAAATATTTTGAAAAACCCAAAAATATTTATTATTATTACTTATTATAAATGCACAAAATAATATATAAGCTCAGCTTTAACTGCCAGGGCTTACAGCTGGATTAAATACAAAAGTGTGTACAAAAGTAATTTTATAATGATCAAATGAACTAGTGGGGCGCTCGAGGTTCTCAAACCCGGCACCGATCCGTTTGATGTGATCAAAAGGAACCGGAACCCGAAAAGAGCTCCACGACCGCCCGCCCCAACGATTGTTTAGCTTTTGTAATTATTAATTATGTATGTTCAACTTTTTCATGAATTTAAATAAATATTTAGGTTATTTTTACCAAAATACTCAATTCAAAATATGTACTTTGATTATTTGTAGATAAAACGTTTAAATTAATGATTGCATTCTATCACATCAAACACATCCATCAATGAAACTTCACCTAACGAAGTCACAATGAACATTATTTACATAGAAAGAGCAGGATGTCTGAATTGACTTTAAGGAAAACCCATCAGACTGTAATTTATGTGTAACGTAGTTTGATAATCCTCAAAGTTGGCTAAGGCTTTGTATTCGTTTATACATATGTACATATGTACATACATACATACTTAAGTTGGGTTTTCCAAATGGCTTTGATAAGACATGGTCGCATTTTTATTAGGGAATATTTAAGTAGACGTTTGGAATGGCTTATCAAAACAAATCAGCATTCAGGTTATAGCTCAGGCTTGCCATATTGAAGCTTTTTATCGAAAATTTGGCCTATTTTCGACAGCAATTTAAAACTGACAGCCCAACCATAACTAGGCCCAATTCTAATAAATAAAGAATTGGCTCCTAACGTAAAAAACATTTCGGATGAATTAGTTCTCAAGGGTGTGACGTATTTTGTCAGACATAACATAACATAAGGGACTTCCTTTGCAGTCAACTTCAAGCCAGCTATTTATTTTTCAGATGTTATTAATTTAAAACTTAGAACTTTACTTGGCTATCTTTTACTTGCAGAAAGTACCAACAACGTATAATTATCTACAAAAAAAAAAATTACTACAGGTCACATCACAAGTCCATCATAAATTGTGTTTTGTATTCCAATCATTTGATAAGGATTTTTTTTATTAAAGTGCAGCTTTTAATTGAATGAAAAAACATGTCCAGCTGTCACTTTGACATCAGTAGACTTGACTTGATAGTTAGGGAGATTTTTCTTATATACGTAACTTTCCAATAAAGTTGCCCTTGCTGGAAAGCAATTTTTTGGTAGCTGGTCATCTGAATCTGCCCAATGTCAAAACAATAACCATGAGGGTGACAAGGGCAAACGGATACATTCGTCCAGAAATGGGCCACGTTAAATATGATTTTTCGACCAAAATCCAACAACTCCAAAATCCAATTAGCAATGAAAGTTTGTTTTCCGCTCCTGGTTCAGTTGGATTTTGTATGGGTGGAGGTCCAAATCACGACGTTTAATTCGACACGTTGTATGGTCTGCGACGACAGGCCAATTGAATTGACTGCCTCGGATTCTGCTGCACACTTTCACGAACAACGGCGATGTTTTCGGCCGATCTTACATTTTGTTGGGGTTTTGGCTCATTTTTCACTGAGCCCATGGACTCAAATTTGGCCACCAAACATTGAATAGTCGACTTTAAAAAACCGACCACGTACCCTATAAAAAGAGCGCATTTTGATAATAACATTTTAAAACTTGCGCGTGTTTTGCTCAATGCTGATGGTTTTTCTTTAGTGACTGATCAAAAAAAATATTTTAATATTTTGACAGAAAGTAAAAGAAACAACATGGCCGACACGATCCGTCAAAATGGTCGCATTCGGAAAGCTAGTGGCTACGTAGCCAAAATTCAACTAGCTTTGTGAATGCAAAATTGCACTACAAAGCTAGTCAATCCGGAACTGTCATATTAATGACAAATACAAATATATAAAATAAGAAACATTTGTGTTTTCAGAACTTTAAATAGTTTTTTTTTGTTTTTAAATTCAATAAATACCAAAAAGAAGATACGAGTATAATATGATTGATTTATATTTGTATTTAAATACCGAAAGATTCATTTCATTTTGAATTCTTGTGTCCTTACCGAGCAGCTGATTGTGAAACGTCAAAACCAGTGTGCACTAACTTTGTAGCCGAAAATTTTACACTACGTCGGAGGAGAAATTTCAACTACTTTTGTAGTTGGATTTAGCCAATCAGAATCCCTTGACTACGTAGCCACTAGCTTTCCGAATGCGACCAATCAAACCATTCCTATTCGAAAATCCTTTCCCTCTTCTTTTGTATATGAGCAAAAAAGTGAAAGTGAAACGATTGATTGTGATTAAGATTAAGATTTTGAGATACAAATATTTTTAAATTAAGCTATTTAACTAGTTCGATACATGTCAATCCTGTAACTGTTTAAAGTGATTGCACGAAACTTGTAATTGAAAATTCTTGTAGGATTTGTTTGGTGCACATCTACATAAGTAATCAACTTGGGAAACACAAATCAATATCAGAACTAATTTGACTATAAGAAACGCAAATAAGAGCCCCAAATCTATAAAATTAGTTACTGATCAAATTCGGTCATGTTAACTAGAGCAGCATAGTTTTGCGTTCTTGTTGAACAAACAAAAATCCCGGTTCCATATCAAAAAACAATAAAAAATAAATATTTGCTTTCACCCTCACTTCCCCTACATTTTGCAAATGGAAACCTTTAGGCAAGAGTTAGGTTTATATATGTATGTAAATTTATAAAGTTTTGTAACAACAATCTGTGGTAATCACGAACTTTGGGTTCGGATTCGGACGCGATTTGAATAACACAACAAAAGTTAAATGTTAAACAAAGTTTTTATTTTTCTCCTACACTCTTTTAGCTGCGGGTAAGAGAACTGTTGGAAGTTGATTCCCTTAAGTAGAACAAAGTCAGAGTTTATCTAGATGAACAAAAGTATGCTTAGAGTTCAGTAGAGCTTAGCTCAGCTCAGTTTAGAACAGGAAAAGCGGAGGCTTGTGCAGATGGTATAACAAAACGAGGGGAAACATTCCAGTTGCAGATGCAATATAAAGAGCACACGAAAATCGTGCTGCCTCTGATTGATTGAAATATACAATGCAGTGCAACACTAACACTGGCTTCAACTTATAGCGAGATTCTTTTTAAACCGAAGAAGACAAATTTCATTTTTTGAGAAATAAAAGAAATTTGTGTACTTATAAGCTTTTCAACAAAAACACTCCATTAATTAATAGAGTGTTTTTGCTTTTCAAGAAAACCACTCATAAAGTTGACACAATTTATACAATTAATTTATGACATTTTATTTGAATAAAATTAAATCTTTGGCTGCGTTCAATCTTAGACAGATAGGGTATCCGGATACCTTTTTGTTAGTGTTTTACGTGTAAAATAACAGCTGATCAAAAACAGCTGAGATGTCAATAAAGGAATCCAAAGGTATCCAAGAATTTCTGGGGTATGTAGGTATCTGACAGAACAGCTGATTCAACACATGGTTGATTTTCAAGAAACTTGAAAATTGATTTCAGCTTTTTGTATTTGTTGGTAAACAAAAAGATACAAAATGTTAGTTGAAGTTGTATTTGAGGATGTTCTGTACATAATAGACGATGAAGAAGCTATTTGCCTCCGAATTTTAGAAGGTAATTATGATATATTTTCATCGTCGGACGAATCAGTTGAATTATCCATTAAATGTTTTATCTTACAACAATTTTGACTTCGAAGCTTAAATGTTTCTCTGCTTTTTGTGAACAGCTGAAAGTTGTTTTTATTTTTTGACAGCTATCTCAATATAGCTGTCTAACTCGTTCAACAAGGTATCTAAAAATCCACCTATCCAAGATACCCTATTCAACACGAGATTGAACGCAGCCTTTTTGTCATTTACGGTTGCCGATTGTCTAGTTCCTCGATGAAATTAAAAGAGATTTCCATGGATACCATCAGACTGATGGTGAATCTGGTGGGTCAGGAATTAATTGGAAAAAGCCACAAAGTTAGTTATGTATGTTTGCGGTTGCTTATAAGATCGATGGTACATAACGTACATATGTTTTGTGTAAAATTGGCAGCCGTTTTCCAAGAAACCTAAAGCCCAAAGCAATTAGACCTTCAATGAACCCCTGTTCTGTGGTTGCAAGAAACCAAAACATATGTTATGGTTGAATGTTTTTATTCACAAGTCAAGCCTGACAGTGGAGCTAGAAAGTTTTGCACTTTAAAATTAATTGCGCCAGTTAAATGAATCAAAAGAAATAACTAAGAACGTTCTCGTTGTGATATTAAGCATGTTCGTTTACTTAACAAAAATACAAATTTCCCATTTTGTTGTACATATGTATGTATGGGAAAGTTTGACAGATTTTGTTTGCTGCAGCTGTCAGAAATTCAAAGACCTTTCAAATTAATTTCATGCAATGCAAAAGTATTCTAAAATTATTGTTCTATTGTTTTTCGTTTGAAAATCCTATAAATCAGCTGTAAACTTTATGTTTCTAGATTTCTAATTTTCTGATCGAATTGACAGAGCAGGAGAATAAGAAAATGTATAACCACAATTCATTAATCATTCTCACCAAGCAATCAAATTAGCTGTGAAATTCTTGTTCATCCTTTTTAAATTTGAATTTTGAATAGAGAAGTATTGAGATATCGATTCATACAAATTCTATTCTCGGATTTCTGACAGAAATTTGTATGAGACATTTTGTTTATATTTCTGAAAACACGGATATTTTTGTGATCTTAGAAATATAAATTGACCAATTATTTAGTGCATGATTGTCATATTTTTGACAGCCAAATGTGAGTATTTCTTCACCAACATACATAGCTTTTCATCAGTGAAAAGTGATACAAATTTCGTAACGCCCAAATTGTTAGTTGTCATTTTCCAAAAAAAATTTTTTTTCTTTAGCTTTTATGGCATAAGAGTATGAGTTTTGTGATATTTATTTTGGGCATTGCGACGATTAAGATTTCTATTATTTTCTTATGCCTTAACACCCAACGACATAACTCAAGTCATAAAATGATATGAAGCCCAAAAAAAGAAACGTGGAAAATTACACTAAGAAAACGTCGTCGCAAAGCCCAAATAAACTGTCATATCACCCAAGCCAACTTTTAATGTCGTACCGCCCAAATTTAAAAATGTCATAACTCCCAAAAGAATGGTTTCTTTGCTTAAGCATCTTGCATATGAGCTACGAACTACGACCTGCGAATTGTGGATGTTCGCATATTTTGACTTTTCTTTCACATTGGCTTTATTTCTATTCGCAGACAAAGACGAATTGAATTACCCTTTTCTCCATATTTTCCTCAGCCATGATCTTTCACACAAAAACAAAACAAGAGTGGTATAATTTTGAGGTTATGTTGCGCGCGAACAATTTATTCGTTGCAGTGTGAATGGTATGTGCAACGCAAATAGAGTTTGACAGTTCGTAGCAACCACACTGCAATTCGTTACTACCAAACTGTTTTTAAAAAATGTTCCTGTTTTAAAGAACAAAATGCAAGTTTTGTTAACATAACATTAGTGTCAATTGGTTTCTTATAATTGAAATGTGTTTTTGTTTGAAGTTGACTTTTTGAAATGTATAAAATCACGTTTGTTCGTCCATTCGTTCATTAGTTGTTCGCTCTCATGTGCAAGGCTCTTTACAGTGTATTTGCACCTAGCATTATGGCGTATTTAATATAACGGAAGGGAAGTTTTCAGGTTTTAGTTTTTTATTCGATATTGGAAGAGCTTTAGTTTCATTTTAGCTACTGCATCCTTAATCATGCTCTCAGGAAAGCTAATATGTAACTGAACATCATCAGCGTAGATATGGTATTGACAGAAGGCAGATCATTAATGAACAATGAAAACAGTAAAGTCCCAAGGATTGATCCTTGAGGAACAACAGGATGTTGGTTCTTGAGATATAGAGGAAAAAAGGGTATTTTCGAAATATGCAAATATGAGTGCCCTTGAAACTTAGAGAAATGTCAAAATGTTCAATTCGATGAATGGGATCGATTACAATAAGCTCCAAAGGAAACCTTAAAGCGGCCCATAGACAAAACACTTGTGTTCACACTTGTGTCGGTGTACAGAAATGTGTGCTCTGTTTGGGCTGGAGCACCCACCAAATTTCAGTATCACGAAGCGAGTAATATCAAATGTGTTTAAGATTTGATGTGTCGTGTGTGGCGGAATGCTACACCGGATGTCCGTACACCGGTGTGCATACAAGTGTGGTTTCTATGGGCCGCTTAAAAAAAAGGAATATTAAAACAATTTGGAATACAAAAATATAAAAAAAGAATTGGTTGCGTTTAAATACCATATACTGTGGAATAACTTTAAACAAAAACACAGCACCCCTTTGTTACGTATGTATCTGCAATGCAAGTTTATTCGTTGACATCAAGCAGACAAATGGACTATGAGATATTATTCCTGCGTCTTCGTCGTTCCAAAACCAAAACAAAAATAAAAACCATAAGAACTCCATCAGCATTATCGTCTAATTCTTGACCATTAACATCAACATAATCATCATTATTATGTACTATCAACATCGTATAAAAACCAAAAATAAACATATGTATACACATATTCAAGGTACGTCCGTCCGAACGTTGTCTCTTCCTGGTTTGTATGGAGTCAATTCAATAGTACGAGTATATATATTCACTTGTTGCGTCTTTTTGTTGTTACCACTTTACCATCATCCTCTTGCAGCAGCATCATCATCGTCATATCGGAAGAACCTAGGTACACTAGGTATATAAAGGGTGTCCCAAAATTAACGCAAGATTTGAATTTGCCGCCATTTGTGCAGTGAAGTTTTGGCAACCCTGAAAAAAAGCAATTTGACAGCTAACAGTATAGGGTTATTAAAAATGGAGCGTTACACGAGAGAACAACGTGTCTTCATTATTAAAGAATATTTCAAAAATAGTGAAAGCTTGGGGGCTGCAGTTCGAAAATTTCATACAAAATATGGTCGGAATAGTGTTTTAACTTCGTCAACTGTGAAGAGATTAATTGAAAAATTCATGGAGACTGGATCCGTTGGAGACGCCAAACACACTGGTCGTCCAAAAACAAGCCGTTCAAATGTGAATGTCGAAGCAGTGCGTGAGAGTGTTGCTGACAATCCAGGAACCTCAATTCGACGTCGTGGACAAGAATTGCAAATTTCAAGAACCTCTCTAGCGTATACTCACCAAAGATCTGTGTCTTCATGCTCACAAAATTCAATTAACACAACAATTGAAGCCTAATGACCATGGACAGAGAAGAGAGTTCGTTGAATGGATTATTGAACATCAACAAATGGACCCTGATTTTTCGAGCAAAATCATCCTAAGCGATGAAGCACATTTTCAACGCTGCATCAACGAAATTCAGCCATGGTCACGAAAATTTCATGGTCATGGAAAATTTCAACAAAAGAGTGCGCATGTGCATGCAAAGCCGTGGAGGCCATTTGTCCGATGTGTTATTCCATACATAACCCTATCCTATGTACTTTACGAGTCAATAAAAATATAACTATCAAAAGACTAAAAACGGCGTTTTCTATTTAATTCAAATCTTGCGTTGGGACACCCTTTACATATATGTATGCACGTAGCTGTCTGGTTTTGAAGTTTTGCAAATAACTTAATCAACAAAATTGGATATACCGCTGGGCATCAAATTCCGCCAGATAGTTTCATAGGCTACATGGTCCCGACGCCATTGCCATTCGCCACCATTGACGAAGTATACGATGATGTTGCATACAGCTCGTTAACAACCTTAACACTGGCGACATAATCACCATATATATGTACATTTTAGATTCGGCAT
Source organism: Eupeodes latifasciatus (assembly GCA_920104205.1). Lineage (NCBI taxonomy): Eukaryota > Metazoa > Arthropoda > Insecta > Diptera > Syrphidae > Eupeodes > Eupeodes latifasciatus. Next base: position 152,283,385 of record OV049925.1, read on the forward strand.
TTTGTCATCATCTATCTCCGTAGGTCTGGAGTGATGTGCATTTGTTGCTGAGTTCGACAAAGTTGAAGACCAAAACCAAGACGGTTAACTGTTCCAGGGAAAATTAGTTTGCAAAAGCCATATAATTGCCTGATGTATGTACATATACACGAGTAGTATAGCGTGCTGTCTCTTCATATTCTATAAGCTTTGTGGCGCGTCATTAGTTGGAAGATGACGAAAATGACGACGATGAAGATGAAGATGACGAGATGCATACATTCCGTGTGCTATTAAGTCAGAGTAAGAGTTTGAAGTTCATGAAATAATGACTTCTCTCTAAAGGTCGTGTTAAGTCAGTGGAGCATCTAAGTTATTACGAACATATATACGGAACGAGTATGTCATGTGGGAGCAATTATAAAATAGGAAAGTTTCTTTCAAGATCCAACATTATGTAGGTACGCATAATCATTTCAAGAAGTCTTTGCTCTTCGTATAGTTCTGGTATGGAAAATGTATGTACTGGTATACAAGTACAAGCGGCACGCGTCCCACTAACGATAAATTGGTTCTATAAGACGACAAGAATATAGCCAAACCGGTAATCAGCTTAAAAGAAGAGGAACCCCATAGGGGCCAATCTGGCTTGTAGTTTGGATCTTATCCAGTTCAAAACCAGTTGCAGGTGGTGTGTACTCACGATCGACGTCGCGACGGACGAAGACTTATTGCGTAATCTTCCTGAAAGTAACTCACAATAATGATATCCAGGAGCTTGAATAGAGTTTTTTGGAATAAACTTAGGAACAAGTATCAAGTTCCCATACGAGTATATACATACATATGCATGAGGACATGAACTGCTTTGCCCAAAACTCTACACCTGATAAGGGAGTTGTCGTCTCTTCTTAGGGGGCACACATAAGAAACTATACACATTTTTCAACTAATAATAGTGTAAGTTTGATATCAGCAATCGACCGACATAAGAAACATATTATAAATGGTGGTTGTAGAGAACCTACCTACTAAGTGTTTAATTCAATCAGATAACCTAGTTTCTCTTCAGTTTTGTTAGGATCTAAAAAACCTCCTCCGGTTAACAACAGATTTGTTTATAAATTACTCATAAGCTACTTGATTAGATATGATGATAAATTTATTTAAAGTTTCTAAGATTTCAATATTATTGTTTTATTATAAAATATTTGCCAACTGTTATTAGGGAGGGGCTTTGAGCCATAATCGGATAAAAAATATTGTTTTTATTTAATGTCATGTAATTTTCTGGGTAATTAAACATAGATTACAAAAAATTATCTGATGGGGCCCCACAGGAGTATTTATTGCACCGATGCATTTTTAAACTAATAAATAAATGAAGATTTTTATCAACATCTTAGGCACGTTTTTTGTATTGTTTTCTAAAGCCGTCTTCGCATGTAAGAGATTCTCTTTTTTGAACTGAAGAGAATATAGACGATATTGGAGCCTTCTTCCTTTAAATGCTGTTTCCCTCGAAATGTTTTGTTTCCAGTGAATTTTGTCTTTATATCAATTCTTTAAATAAATTTCGCTCAAAATTTCCCTAAAAATGTTTGTCCCGCAAATAATTCCTTGGGTAGTTTTTGAGCATCATTTACTTTTTTAATGCTCTAGATAGGGAAATATTCCAAGGGAAATTTTAATTCACAATAGCCCCCCATTATGGACTGATTCTCAACTGTCAAACTAGCTGTCATTGCAACAAATTGTTATCAAGCAAACATTATCAACTAAAAACGTTTACAAATTTCAATATTTCCAAAATTCACTTATAGAGCACTTTTATCGTCAAATCATCTACATCGGTGAGGAAGGTTTTTCGCTTAGATATATTGTCCATTTAAGTTTGAGAAAAATCGTCATGAGACTCTACCATATCCCAAAAAGTTTTTGATGCTGTTTGCTTGCAAAGGACTTCAACGAACCGTTTTGTATTCATCCGAAGGTAGATTTACGACACCAATAAATAGTTGGAGGAAAAAGGAACTCCCTTTAAGATATCGGATAGGGCTCAATATCTATCTGAAGAGTGATATCTTAAGTACTGTCAGAAATTAAACAAAATTCGCAAAATTTATATAAATTAATGGTTGATGATTATTTCGTGTAAATGTTGGCTGGAGCCTAAAATGGTCCATCCGCTTAGTCTTATTTTGACAATAGAAGCGGAATTGTCGCTTTAGACATGAGTGCTAACATAGCCCTACAAAAATTAGTCAAGAGGCGTTTAATCGCACGATCTAGGTGGCCAATTGAACGGCTCCAAACATGAAGTAAACTGTTTACCGAACTAAGTTCTTAATTGGGTTCATTGTTAAAATCACAAGTCAAGCGTGAAAACTGAAGAATTTTCCCCAAGAAAATTCGTTAATGGTTTCATGGCCAGAAATGTAAATTTTGTGCAAAAATTTTGTCGAAATAGCCGGTATAGCCACGTCAGTAGGTCCATTAAACTGAACATAAAATGGAAAAAGCGCGAAATTGAATTTCTTAACAGATTACGCATTTTGATTATGATGTTTGACAGTGATATAAAGAACAAAATTTGAGTAAGCTGTCAAAACCAGTGTTACCAAAAAGGAAATATCAAAAAAAAAATAATATTGGTAATTTGTTCATTTGTCGACATAATTCAATGACTTAGCATAGCCCTATAAAAAGTAATCAGGAGACTTAAATCTCTAGAAGTCAATTAACAAAACTACTTCTTGCAATAAATTGATTGTTAAGCTATTATGACAAGTTTCGCTGCCTTGTTGGAACTCCATGCCCGAGAGAAAAAACTAAATGAGAGAACCAAATTTCCTCGTCTCCGTCTCTTCGAAACCTTTTACTCTCATTTTTTATAGCGTGTTGAATTCGTATCGGTGTATACATGTTTTCACCTCGGAGAAGAGTACACAAAAAAACATCATTTCCGGGAAATGCGACATTTCTCATTTTTGTTTATTGATAGCCAAGAAGGGGTGGAGTGCCATAACCCCCGCGGCATTAACCCCCGCGGGGGTAAGTTCCCACTCAATTGGGAATTAACCCCCGCGGGGGTTAATTCCTTTTTCAAATGGCATTAATCCCCGCGGGGATTAACTCCCTTTTTATGTGGGGGTTAATGCCCAATTATAACTGGAAATAAGCCCCACGTTAATAAAAAAACAACAAACATAAAGGAACCAAATTATTTCTTCATTTATTTTTCAAAATAAAACAAAAATTTAAAAAATAAAATAACAACTTCAACAATAAAAAAAATGTATCTTAATCATTTTGAATTGATAGCACGGTGGCGTACTAACAACTTGGTATGTAAGGGGGGGCATGCTGCCCCCCTGCAACCCCCCTGCTTGGGATCACTATAGGATTTGGGGTGGGTGCGAGTTTGGGTATATGCAAAAAACTCTTGCATTTGAGCACTAAAATCAAATAAATTCCCAACAAAAAAAAAGCAAGTATGGCTCACAGTTATGAAAGAATCACAACGCATTCGTGTTCTTTGCATATACCCAAACTCGCACTCACCCCAAATCCTATAGTGATCCCAAGCTGTTAGTACGCCGCCGCCGTGCTATCAATTCAAAAAAACTTTTTAGCAAAAGTAGCTATTCTAGACAATAAATCAACCATTTTTGCGTGTTTTGTATGTAAAAAAGTGAACTTTAAATTTTTTTTATTAAAGTTTACGAATTTTAAAATATTCGGCGTTGTTTCCTTTATTTTTTGGCCTTATTTCTTTTTATAAATCGAAATAAAGCCAAATTGGTTTTATTTCGTTTTGAACAACGAAATAAGGCCAAATTTGAAATTTGGTGTTATTTCATTTGGTACTATTTCACGTCACCCGTATTTTTTGTTTATTTGTTATAGGAAGGTATGTCATAGCTTTCTCAATTCCATTTTGAAAACTCACCATTTCTAAAAAGAATAGATATGTACTTTATTTCTGTTTAAGTTAAAGGTTTAAGTACATTTAAAAATGCGTAAAACAAAATAAGAATTATTTTCCAAAAATATTTAAATACATTATTTTAAACTTCAACTCAAGGAACAAGATCGCAACTTTGTTGTGCATTTTATACCTATATAATTATTTATTTTTCCTTTATTTGTTTACTATTGTACAGCAAAGCTAAAACAAAAGAAAAAATGGGGGTTAAAGCCATTTCTGAATGGGAATTAATACCCGCGGGGGTTATTTCCTTTTTCTTGTGGGGATTAATGCCACTTGAAAAAGGAATTAACCCCCGCGGGGGTTAATGCCGCGGGGGTTATAGCACTCCACCCAAGAAGGCTATGTTTTTTAAAGTCTCATTATAATATTTGTAATTCTCATGAATTTTTTGTTTAATTTTGCTAACATCTTGTCGTTTTTATATCTACAAAAATACTCCTATAATTCAAATTAATTCTAGCAAAGAATTTTTGTTTGTCAATAAATAATGGAAGAAGTTATACCGGTAGTTCGTGGTGAATTTGTTTTTCTCTTCTTCTCTAAATTACAGATAGATGGCAGGAACAACCAAAACAAGAAAGGATGTGTGCAGAAAGTGTTTAACAAGGTTAAGGCTTTTTAGATTAGACTTTATTTGTATATATGAACGAGTACATGTTTTTAATAATTGTATGTTATGTTTATTTCAATAGTAATACCTTAACTAATAACTTAACTACTGTATTATCTAAAATATACTGCATTGAATTATTTTACATTGAATTATAAAAGGCGGAAATAATAAAGTTCTATAGTTTACCGGGAATATTTATATAAAATATCCATATCTTCTGCAATTACGGCATCAATCGATATTTTCTGGAACTTAGTGTTAACGTAACATTTATTTGTCATGAATTACTTTTTCAACTTTTTTATACACCATAAAAATCAATTATAAAATTTGGCTGTGATAATAATTACTTGAACACAGCATTTTCTATGTTTATAGTTATTCAGGTTAAGCCCTTAACTTTGATTTGCATTTATTTATGAATAGCCTAAAAAGTTTAGCAAACATCTATGAATAAGCCACAATGCACTTTTAGAAAAACTGTAGTTAGAACTTTCCCTCACAGATTTTTCCTTGTCGCTATATAACTGAAAGATAAGATATAAATAGTTAGAACTGGAAAACTTATAAAAATGATGCATAAGACTTAAATTTTGGTTGAAGAACAAATTTGTATATTCTTTTCACAAAAACCACTGAACTAGCGAGAATACAAATATTTTTACTTTTGTACAAAAGTACTTTTCGGCTTATGTAGTTAAGCCTTTAAAAGCAACATACTACCTTAGGGGAAAGCAGTAAGAATAGCTTATCACCTATTCACAAATCTTATGCAATGAAAATTGGCAACAGAAGTAACAAGTTGACGGCCTTTTTATTTAGTGTCTACTTAAAGCACTTTTTTTCAGCATTTTGGAAATGTCGTGACTCGTGAGTAATTTATTTTACTTACTTAATGATTAAAACTGGATTCAAATAACTAACTAATATTTATCTAAATGCGTAATTTAGAATTGTTTCTAAATCTTCATTGTTCCGGCACCTAACAAGAGTAATTAATTTCACTTCATATTCGAATGATATTACTCTCAAACGAACACAATGAGAGTACCAAAAAGTTGTTCATACACAATTTTGAATTTTCTTTGAACACCTCTGAACAGCTGACTACATCCGCCATTTTTCAAAGGTGGTCGCCATTTTTAAAAGGTGGTGACTGGTGAGCAGAGAGAAAAGAGAGAAAAGTTTTTTCTCTCTGTGCACAAACTTGCATAAGTATTTGTTCCCCACATTTTTTTTATATGGAGTTAATACATATGCAAGTTGGTGGCCAAATCACAGCTTGTAGGCAAAAAGAGAGCAACCGTCGAAGTTGGTTCTCTCTATTAGTTCTTTCTCGATGCTCCATGCCGTCGATGTTTGGCTCCTTGTAAACTGGACCAAACAGTCAATTTTAATGGATGTTTATTCGTTAATGGCTTGAGGACTATCTTTGCGCTATATATGGAGTATTATCACTAAACACAATTTTTCGGAAAATTGCTGTATAAATTTAACGTAGAGACGCATTTTTTTCAAAGTAAATTTCCACAAATTGAAAGCATTGTTCTATCTTAAACGATTCCTAGTAAATTCTTAAACCTTACTGAACATAAAAATGTCCATACGGTTTGACTTTATCAACTGTCAAACTATAGACAACCATTGAAACTTACGTCGTTTTCAATTGGCAATCTGGAAGTGAAAAAAAAGCATTCTGAATGCGTTCAATTGGGCAAAAGTGACAGTTCTGATTCTGAAAAGAAGAGAATTTCCCTTCTGGTTTTAAAAACAGAATCAGAAGCAGAATCACTCACACATTCATAAATTTTAAATGTCAGATGTCACACTTGACAAATGACATTTTTTTTTGTAACACATTTGTTTGCATAAATTATACCAGCAGTGAAGTGATTTCTTGAAATTGATATAAAAATTATAAAAAAATATAATCAAAATGGAAAACATTGTTGAAAATATTGTAACAAGTGTTCCTAGTTTGTAAGAAACATTATTGGAGTCGTCTTCCTCATCTTCTTCATCAAGTGATGAAGATATTATTGCAGTTGTTTTTCTCGTACAGGAGTTTGTCAAAAGTGCAAAACTTTGTGGAGGAATAATATCGCAGCAATCCAAATTCACTTCCTCCATGTTTGCAGCACAAAAACAAAATGAAATTTAGCGCGAATACACATATATGTGACACATGTCATACTCAACCAATACATTCTCACCAAACTTCAGATCCTTCGGAATAAAAAAAAACTGTTCAATTGGGATTCCGAATCGAAGAACAATTCCAGATTGCCAATTGAAAACGACGTTAAAAAACACCCTATATACAATATTACGAGTATAATGCTATGATTATACCACATTTATATAGAATTGGAAGTCCCTATACAAACTGTCAGTGCAATGTAACGGGTACTTTTTTAAAGGTATAAGACTTTGAGTTGGTAACACTATTTTAACGGGACGTCATTTTGTCAGCTGTCAATTGATTTATTTTGAGCTTATTTTGACATTTTATCAACGTGAATAGATTGACAAGTGAATAACGCTTTCAAATTGAGTAGATTTATTTTAAAAATCATGGTTCTGTTCGAAATACATATTTTCTACTACGTCCATTTTTATAAGCGATGCTGGTCAAAACATTTGGTAACCTCATAGTTCCGCTTTACGGACCCGAACGCTTGACTTTTTTTCTGTGAGAATATGTAAAGTCTCTAGTCTAAACCAATAAGCTTGAAATGATTGATCACCCCGAGAACAGCATTCACGGCGTTATTGTATAATTGAAAATTGGAACTCCACATTAAACTACGTCTGAGCTGTACTTAAAAGAATTATAAATCAACCACAAAAAGATTTATAAACAGTAACTAATTTATATGTACACCTAGCTGTATTTATTATTTAACTCTTCTTTTAAAATGACAGAAGCAAATTAGATCACGGGCCCAAAAAGTACTCATTCCCAATCTTATTATTATGCACATGTGGGCACAGAAAATTCAACTGTTCTTTTGTCATTAAGATAAATTAAATCAAAACAAAAACAAAAACAAAAAATTCTTCAAACTTGAATGGCATTAAGTTTTATAGCGTCTGAAGATTTAACGCCACTCATGAGAATGCGTATACCTACCTCGAATTCGAAATGAAGCGTGTGTGAGTTGTTTTTGTTTTCTGTTGAACCAAATCTATACAAAACTATACACTACCGCTCATCTGAATAGGTTCACAAATATTTTCACCTCACTGTTGGCCTCCCTTCATATGTATTGCAATGACACATCTTTTTTATATATGTAATGAAAGAGCATCATTATGTGCTTGTTTTGGGAGAAAAAAATTTGTCTTAAAGCTTACCGTTATTCTCCCACGGTAGCTAGACTAAATGTATTCATAAAAACAAGCATTTTTTTTGGCTCATCTGAATAGGTTCAGCGGATGAAATGGAATAAAACAATACAAATTATTTGAATTCAAAGATTTATTTTACCTTTTTGTATTGTATGGTTATTTAACAGAAGTTAATAATGAGTGTTGCCACCTCTTTTTAATATAATCTCGTAAATTCGATTTAAAATGGAACTATAAAATTTTTCCAGGTATTGAAGCGAAATTTCTGACCAGGCTTTTTTAATGGCTGCGATTTTTGTCTTCGAATTGGCTCCCTGACTTGTAAACTTTACGTGAGAGAAGTCCCCACACATTTACTATTATGTTATGGTCAGGGGAGTATGGGGGCCACACTAGCATCTCCACATTTTGACTCTCAATCCACTGCCTTACTGCCCTCGCTGTATGGATAGGAGCATTATCATGTTGGAATGTCCATGATAGTGGTCCAAACAGGTCAGAAATCTGTGGAAAGGCCTTTTCTAGCACACCTTTCAAAGAATTTGCATTCATTCTTGATGTAACAAGTTAGAGCTCCAAGGCTCCGTAGAAGGAAATAGCTCCCCAAACCATAAAACTGCCTTCACAGCTATGCAGCCGACTTAAATAATGCTCCTCTTTTCGAAGGTCATGAAAGTAATAATTATAGCCGTCAGGGTCCTCTAAATTGAAATTTTTCTCATCTGAAAAAATCACTTTGCCACTCTTACTTCTACGACATGTATTTCTTACAGAATTGGAGACGAATTTCTTTCCTAGATTCGTTAAGTGGTGGTTTTCTCTGACTTTTTTTTTCTTTTCAAATGAGAAGCACTTTTAATAACGCGTTTCACCGTAGCTAAACTGCATTTGACAACGGTTTTTATTTTTATTTTTGACGCGGAATCATGAGAATTAGAAGCTGCTCTGATGATAGCACGTCTATCAGCCATTGATGTGGCCGTATAAGTTCCTCCTTTCATGTATTTTCCATAATTTTGGATATTTCGCAAGTAACTGCCTACCAAATTTTGACTTCTTTTAATTTTCTTCGCTATAAGTCGTTGGCTTAGGCCTGATTCCCGAAATGCTTTCATTTTGCCTTTTTTTTCCCTCGCTTAAAGATTTTTCGCGACCCATTTTCACCGTTAATAAGAAAAACACACTAACTTTACTGACAGATAAAATTTCGATTACAATTAACACGCAACTTAACGCAAATTGCAATTTTTGCTGTTGAACCTATTCAGATGAGCCAAAAAAAAATGCTTGTTTTTTTGAATACATTTAGTCTAACTACCGTGGGAGAATAACGGTAAGCTTTAAGACAAATTTTTTTCTCCCAAAACAAGCACATAATGATGCTCTTTCATTACATATATAAAAAAGATGTGTCATTGCAATACATATGAAGGGAGGCCAACAGTGAGGTGAAAATATTTGTGAACCTATTCAGATGAGCGGCAGTGTACATAATGATGGCACTCGTGAGTTATTACCAAAGAAACTAGACTACAACAATGACGCCCCCTTTCGTGTGAACACTGAACTAAGCTATACTCATGATCATGAATATGGGAATATCTTTTCCAAAGTGTCGCTCCAAGCGGGAGGAACACAGTTTACGATAGTTTTTAAAAGCTCTTAATGTTGTGCAATTAAAACATCTCACAGAACTCCATTATTATATATAGCTGCAACTTCAATGGACAGAGAATTATAAGGTTTTCATTATGGAAGGCGTTAAATTTTTTTGGTGTTTAATAATTCATGAGTCTCTGCTGTCAGGCTGACATGCGACAAAGAATGATTAAATTTTAAGGTGAAAGAGAGCGAAGCAAATCGAGTTGATATACGGCTGCAGCAACTAATGTGCAGATTCCAAACCATGCAACACTTTGACCCTTGTGCTAAATAATAAATTGAAACATTAGAAAGCTTTAAACCGCAATAGATCATGATAACTGAAAACTGATTGATCGCACCATTTACTCGTATTCTACCTCTTCCGAAGCACTCTTGATGGTGCATGATGATGGTCTTCTTTGATGTTTCTATTATGCCACTCCAAAATATAGCAGCACCCATCGCCATCGCGCTCGTTTTGTGTGGGACCACTTAAAATCAATTTATCTAAATCCAACCTCCTTCTGATGATGCGGAATAACTTCATATACTTCGATTTAATTTAAGAGTAGCGCAATTTTGATTTGTTACACGATTCAATTGGAATGGGATTTCCATGATGGATGGGTAATGATGAAGTTGTTAAGTGAAATGGATGGCAGGCGATCAAGGATAGTTTGTTGGTTCAATTGATCAAAAAATACCATAATTTTAATGAAACATAATGTAGCACGATATATTTTTAACTTCCCATAGGAAGCTATTGTAATGGGTCCGATTAGTCAAATTGAAAATGTTGACATTTCTCGACGAGATTTTTAGAAAGATGTCTGCGCGTGCGTGTGTACTCATACGTCCGCACGTCAATACGTCCGTACGTTCGCGACGTTTTTTTTGTCGTCCATAGCTCAAGAACCAGAAGAGATATCGACTTCAAATAAATTTTGTTACACAGATAATAAGTCAGAAAGATGCAGAAAGGACTCTAAAGAAAATTGCGTGGGTGGTTTTTTTACCATAGCAGTTTAAAAAAAAGGTGAACATTTTGGTTAACTCTAAATATCTCATGGACCAAAAACGCTAGGGACTTGAAATAAATTTTATATAATATATTGTAACGTGATACTAAACAAATATATTTTTGTAAAAAATTCCAATTAACTGTTTTTTTTATAAATCAAAAAAACTGAAAAAAAAAATTTGTCACCTCGAAAATTTTACGAATACAAAATGATTTTATCTCCAAAACAATTTTGTGCAACGAAAAATAACATTTTTAACATCTGGTAAGATTTTGAGAAAAAATATAAAAAATAAAAACTTAAAAAAACATTACTCAATGTTGGTAAAAATTGAATTTCGACTCAAATATCTTTTCAAAAATTTTAAATAATGGCTTTCAACTTATTTTATCTTATAAGAAACATTGTTTTCAACATTCGGTAAAATTTTGAGAAAAATCGAATTGATAGTTTTTTTTACAAAAAATAAAAACCTAAACAAAAAAATTAATAAAAGTTGGTAAAAATTGATTTTCGACTCAAATATCTTTTCAAAAAATTGAGATTATGGCTTCCAACTAATTTTAACGTATGAGAAATATTGTTTTCAACATTCTGAAAAATTTTGAGAAAAATCGAATTGACAGTTTTTTTTTACAAAAAATAAAAACCTTAAGAAAATTTAACCAAAGTTGGCAAAAATTGATTTTCGACTCAAATATCTTTTCAAAACTTTGAGATAATGGCCTTAAACTACTTTTATCTTTTAAAAAATATTGTTGTCAACATTCATTAAAATTTTGAGGAAAATCGAATTCACAGTTTTCTTTTTAAAAAATAAAAACCTAACAAAAAAACAACACTAAAAATTGAGTAAAAATTTACTTTCGACTCAAATAGCTTTTCAAAAATTAAAAATATTGTCTTCAAACTTTTTTTATTTCACAGAAAATATTGTTTTCGATATTCAGTAGTTTTTTTTTATAAAAATCCAACAGTCCGTTTTTTCATAAAAAAATAAAATCTACAAGAAATAGTCGCAAATTTGGTAAAAATTGATGTTCGGTTCTTGATATCTCTCAAATTAATTTTATTCATCCAATTTGTAAAAATTTAAGTTTAATGTTTATGTGTTTAATTTAATTTAAGTTGGTAAAAATTTGTTTTCAAGTAAAAATCTATTTAATAAAACTAGATTTTCAAACTAAACTATTTCTTTATATGAAAAATATTGTTGGTAATTTTAAAATTTTTAAGAATAATTCAACTAACAACTTTTTTAACCCAACCCTACAAACTTTTAAGCAAGACAAATCGACAGACGGGATGGGAAGTTATCAGTGTGGGTCGCATCCCAGCTTCTTCTTTTTATAAGTGCTACTAGACCGCCTTCTGAAAGAAATTCGACTATTTCTGCAAAGTGGCGATGTATAATTTTAAATACTGGAACTAAATATGTTAATTTAATGTTATGTGGTTTTTATATAAAATATCTAACCACGTCATGATTATGGCAGACTTGAAACACCTCAAGTCTCAGTTGGAAAGTTTTTTTTTAAGAATTTCAATTTTCTTATAAACTGCGAAGTTTAATCTTTAATCTTTATTTACGATGCATTGAAATAACTGTAAGTTTACATATCCCCAGCCATTTTCATCAAGACATTTAAATTTCATAAAACATATCAAGTTTCTAAAACCTTTGTAAATTTGGTATGATTAATCCCAAATAAGAATTAACTCACCTAACAAAAGGTGAAAGCTTTTTTAAGCGACATTAAATTAATAACTTCTTTGGCTAATTAGGAATATCTGTTTCCAAAAATATCAATATTCAATATTTACCTATGCTTTTAATTTAAACAATAGAATTCAATTAAATAAAAGACGTATGCAAAATAGGTGTGAATTCGTCATTGCATGCAAATTAATACATACATATATATAATTCGAAAGAACTAATCACGGAACAATATGAATAAACAAAGAAATTGTATATTTTCATTTTACTAGGTCAAAAAAGAACAATACACAATTTATCCATAGTTCAATAATTATAGAGGAAAAGAAAACACAGAGTATTGGGTGTTAAACAAAAGAGCTGAACATCGAACCTGCTCGAATGAAATAATATAAATCACTTCACAAGCGACCGAAATTATGCTTAATTGTCTTTGTGTCAGATTTTATATTTTCTACAGATTTATGGTATACATTTTGTCTTTCTATGGTACAACGAATCATAATCATAGCACAGCACAGGAACCAGCAGCGTCAGCGGAAGCCGGCACGACCCATTTGATGTAGATTAGAGATTGACTAAAAACAACAAAAACTTTTTACTATATAATTAAGCAAAACCAAATTAAACTAGGAGAGAAGAACTCAAAGATGGAAAGCATTTTTTTGTATTATTATTGTGAGAAAAAGATTAAAAGTGAAAAGTGTTGTTTTTGTGTACATATGTACATATGTCCCATTTCACTGACTTTCTGACCACACAAAGAATTTGCTTTGCCACATTTTGCCATACTGAAAACCGCACGTTAAAGCCTTAATGCTAATCGCATCGTAATGTCTTTTTTGTTTTTTTTTTATGTTGATCTAGTTCTTGTGATTCAGCTACAGCCAGCATCTTCTTCTTAGAACACCATCTTTTGCTGCTTCGCCGACGACGTTGTTGACACAATTGTCTCCAAGTCATATCAGTGAGAGGATGTCGTTAGACGCGTTGGCTGTGCCAAATTGAGGGATTGTGTGCAGTGAATGTGATTTGTTTTTATTATTTTGATATGAGGGTACAGTTTCATGGGGTTTTGGAGTGTCGACTGTGAATCTTTTGGGCCAATTAGAAAACCTACCTGGGCAGCCAACCGAAAATAGCTTGATGTGTGAATGTTTTTTTTTTTTTTTCATTTGGCTGCTTCGTTTCACTGGCCCAAATCATGAGCTGCTCGAGACTCAGCAGTTGATGTGTTGTTTGGAAGATGATGACAATCCCTTTTTGCTTTCATCGAAAAACGCAACAAAATCTGTAAAAAACACCAACCAACACGTTAACTGCATCATCATCAAAAACTTACTTTTATTTCTAGAAATGGATGCGATAATTGGAACCTCATACATATAGACTTAAGAAGGTAGGGAATTGGTTTGTTTTGTGCTGTCGCGTCGTGTGATTTATGGGACAGTTTCCATTTAAAGAAAAGAGAATCTGGAAAGTTTGTCTTTGTTTTCAAGCTTCATATTACCATACGCTTTTGGTTTTTTTTTAAATAATTGAAAGAAACTTAAGTTTTGTTGGAGATATAAAATATCTTATAGTTAAAAGTTGCATCACAGCTAAAAGAAGTAAAATTTCTGGAAAGGTTTTAATAAAAAAAATTTAGTTTTACTTTTATGGATTTGATGCTTAAAGAATACGTCGTTGGTTGGAAAAATTCTGCTTAGACTCTTTTGTTTCAATCAGTCAGTCAGTCATACTTAAATGGTGACTTTAATCAAAACATAAATTAAAATAAAATTATTAAATGAAGAATAAAAACATTCCTTTACCAATCATCATTAATATATTTTACACATAATCTTAAGTGTTATCAATACACTTTCCCTCTTACTCAAAAATGATATGACTATCTGAATGACTTCCTCATCTTAAGCAAGTGGTGGTGTTGGCCAGCCAGATAGCCGTCGGTCGTCACTCGTAGTCTTCTTGAAAGCATGCGAATGTACAAACACCAAAATAGAAAACCAGATCTTTGATGGAGCTGATGGAGCACTGCCCTTTTACTTCTGTGTAGCAGGAATGCCATCAAAGAAGAAGATGATGATAGTTAGTAAACAATTTTATAATTTAGCGCAAAATAAATCGAACGTTTGTGGATCTTAAAACAGAAAAAGATACTTTCCGTGTTTAGCTTGCAGATTTAAAAAGGGTACAACATCGTCCACATTTCCCATTTTTGTTCTTTGGCAACCGCACCCCACTTTTGTTTCAGATTGATGCTATAAGACGAGATGAGAAATGATTCAACTTAAGGCTCATTGACGCTCCACTCAAATCATCAAATATCTCAAGCATCCGGGCAATTTGTGCAAAGTATATCAACAAGAACACGCGGGGAAAAACTATCTATCTTTCGCTAATGCGAAATACGAAAAACCTTGTGCTCGATGATTACATAAAGAATTACACAGCCAAAGGGAATACAAATTAAAAAAATAAAAATAAACCCAAACATAAAGAAAAGATACAAAAACATTCGCACATCCATCAACGCCAGATTGTTTGCTTCACTTAAAAGCATTGTAAAAGCTGCTGTCTATACAAATGGAACTGCCTGCCTTCCATGCCTTTTTAGTCTTCCTGCAATTGCGACCAAACAACTGCGCGAGATGAAATAGTGACGCGAGTAATCCTCTGGGAAATGATCGAGCAATCGAGCACACCAAAGTCATTGTCATGTCAATCCAGAGACAGCATTGCACAGAGAGCTAGAGAGCTGAAGAGCAGCTAGTGTAGTTAAGGTAGGTATAGGTACCAATAAGAAAAATGCTAAATAATTGTATGGCATGGTAAAAGACCGCAGAGGAACATGCCTACAATTGTCATATTAGGAAGTATTCGAGTATTTTTCGTTTTGCGACTTGTGATGAGGATTATTTAGTCGCGCTCGCGGTACCGACGAGCGACGACGACGACGACGGTATCAAGCGGAGAGTCATCAACTATGGAACGAACTTGCGCGCATGCGATGTCAACTCAAATGTAGCTTGTTCTGTGTGGCGGAACGAACAACCCGTGTGTGTGCCATTGTATTGTTCTTAATTTTTTATGACTTCCTGGGGAATTCACTTCGTTTTTTTTTTTTTTTGTTTTTAATTTGTTTAAATCCTGACTTTTATTATTTTGTCTCTTTACGGTTGCCTCTTTTTCGGAAAATGTTTGTGTGAAAACTGAGAATGCCTATTTCTTCGCTTAAGATTGACACATAACGGTAACAAAAATTGTTGCAATGTCACGCAACCGTACCTTTTTCTAAATTATCTCAGTTTTGCTTATTTTGTTCATGCTGTAATGCTCCTTATTAACCGTACGACCTTGTGGTAAGAACTCTTGATGCACTATGCCATTATAATCGAAGAAAATAGGAAGCCTTCACATTTGATCGAACTTGACATGCTTTTTTCGCTCTTGACGTTGGATGCTTCCAGGTGGACGATTGTGCTTTGGTTTCGACATCATAACCATACACCTATTTTTCATCACCAGTTATGACCCTTTCAAGCAAACTTAGATCGTCGTTGACGTCATTTAACAGCTCTTGAGCGATGTTCATGCGATTGTTTTTTGGTCAAAATTCAGCAGTTTCAGCAAAAATCGCCGAGCTCATAAAAACACGTCGAACCTTAACAACTACCACGGACAAAGTAAACAGTGAATATAGCTGAAAATTGTATCATACTTTAGGGGCATGTGTACCAACACAATAAAACAAAAATTTTGACCTTCGGACTCTCCAGACCCGCGAAATTTAAAAATTCCGGGTACTTTTTGAACACACCTCGTAAGTCAAATATTTCATGACAGCGTGACTGAGCGCCATCTGTATGTATCCTATTTCACAATTGAATAACTCCGCCATTTTTCAGTCGGTTTTGACAGATGAACATAATTCTGAAACGTCATTACGTGCCTTACTCAGTGAAATAATGCAAACCTCTCCGGCGAAGGTATTGAAAAAAAAAATAGCCACAAATCCACAAAATTTTCATCAAATACCACTGCAAAACCATTAAGCAACTGTTTGAGCCGGGGTATGTTCCAAAACCCTCATCGAGCCTTATTTCTACAAAGTTCGAGAGACCATTGACGGCACACGCTACCTTTGGATTTTGTCGCTCTTTGTATGTATGTCCATAAATGCATAAAAACTACAATTTTCACGATCAGATTTTGCAAAGCAAGCTCCTTTTAGAACTCATAAAATGGTGATTTGGAATAGAGTCGGTGACGTTTCTACCAAAACATATTCTCCAAACTTAAAAATTCCAAACGCTGAAAAAATCTCCAAAGTGAAAACCTCTATGTTAAAAATCTCCTAGCCAAAACTGATTTGGAGATTTTTTCAATAAAAATTGATTCCTTGGAGATTTATTTGATTATTTTTCTGGAGATTTTATCCAATGGTGATTGTCACGCATATTTTTGCTGATTCCACGCAACGCGGAGTCAAACTAGTGTGCAAATAGTCCCAATATGTGCGAACGACATTTACATTAGACGAGTTTCTAGTACCTGATTGGCCAGCTGCCAAAAAATTACCTTCCAATCAAGGAAACTTTATTGGAAAGTTGACTGGAAAGAAAGAAAAATTTTCTTAATTTACGACAACTGAAAAACTAATTAGTTGCCTTGGTCAAAATGTAAGTTCAAAGAATTCAGTTGACAGCAAATGAAGTCCCTTGTGTTGCTGACGCTGCCTGAAACTCATTGTGTTTCGGGCAGCGAAGCCCATTCCAGTCCAGCATTCCATAAGACTAGAATGTTGTAAGTCTCTTTTGTGCCAGCACTTAAAATTCGCAAATGTCTATTGACTCTAAATTCGATATTTTAATCTTTTGTAATTGCTCTTTGCAAAGACGCCGCCTCGCTTTTTAAGTTTTTGAAAATTGTTCTTGAAAGCCACTAAAGTTTATTTTTGGAAATGAAACATTTTTTTATATAATAAAATAAGAAGAATAACCTTCTTGTTCTCTGTTTGGTTCCAGATTTTCCAGTGGATTTATTTAAAAAGTAAATTTTATGCCGAGTAGATAATTATATGCCGAAATGATTACCAATATTATGCAGAATGGTTTGGTTTTTGTGTATTAAATGGGGTGGTCATTTAATTGACGTTTTATTTCTAACCTAGTTTAAAATAAATGTCATAAAATATCCTAAAAAAGTCTTGTTCATTTGTGAAGTTATTCAATGTTGAAATAGAAGGCGTTCAGATGGCGCTACCTGGGCATTGAATTTACAATCGAAAACTGGAAAGGAAAAAACATAGTAAAGGAAAAAACATTTGGAAAATGAACTTTTCCATGATATAATTTGTGTTTGCCTTTCATTGGCAACCATGGTTATAGGTAAGGCCTTCCCGAGAACATCTTTTGTTTTTGCAATTTTACAGGCGAATTCGTGTCACGCTTCCTTGGGCTGTTTGTTAAAAATTGGTTACTCTCTTTTGGACAGTTTTTGGTTTGTAGAAAAAGGAGAGGGTGGTGGAGAGGAAGGTGAAAAGCGGTGTTTTGATATCCACCGCCACTGCCGCTTAAGTTCAACGAACACAAAACGATTCAATTTAATAGTTATGAATTATGATTCAAACTTTTATTTGAATTTCTTGAATGGTCACTATTTCCATTCACTTTATGCATTGAAAAGAAGAGATTCAAGAATTCAAAGCCCCCAAACAACATAACAAATTATTAACACCAAAAGTGGCACTATTCCACAACCATTCGGTGGTGGTGGTGTATTTCGATTTGCGTCTATCGCGCCCACCAAAGACCGAACTTTTCTATGCAATGTTACCGGTTTTATGATGATACGAGCGACGAAGACTCTAAGAAGATGAAGATGGTCATCAGCAGTGTTAACAGCCACGACATAAAAAAAGAGAGCTTTATGCCGATTCTATAGAAACAAATGCGTCCGTTTTAAAGAGGAACAAGTTTATTTTCCAACAAAAATAAGAATCATCAAGCGTGTTTATTCTTTGTTTCGTTTAGAAGAATAAAAAGAAGAAGAAGAGTCTGCAGTCCGCAGTCCGAAATCCATGTCAACTTGCTTTGCATTTCCTCGCCATAACCTTGTAGTTTTCCAAAGAAAATACATATGTATACAAATATGAATAAACGGGACTCAATAATCTGGCTTTGGCCTGGTCCACCACGTATCTTTCTTGATGGCTTGGCCTACTGATATGGTTTCATCTACATATGTATCTGCGATCATGTACTGAGTACAGAAAAGTTCATATTATAGACGAGAAAATAGATTGGATGAATAGTGCGTGATATGCTATATACAACATTTCGGACTGGTTACGTACTGGAGAGTATATTAGCCAGGCTTTCAGATCATACCTAATGCTATACAGGCACATAGAACTATAACGCCCTTGTGGTGCTAAGATGTTAAAGAAATATTCAATCGAAAGAAATATGACATCAGGAAACTGTCCATTAATTATGTCTATCGCACTCCGATACTTTTCAAGCAGGCTATAAAAGATTCATGTATCTATGGGACAAAAGTTGGTATGGAAAACAAGAATATTATGCGTAGAGATCGATGGATTTAGATAAACTTCGAACGGTATCTTATTCTTCTTCCTCTGGTTCAAGTAGAATTTCTTCTCATGAATAAAGAAATTCTAAACAGATGTAGTTGTTTGAACGGGTTGATGTTTATGTAACTGGACATATTAAAGTGTTGGGTATTTTGATATGTTTTAACATCCTTTTAGAGGTTTATACAATCGGTCTTGATGTTCAAGGGTCCCAGAAATCCATCGTTTTAGACAAAAAAGAAAAGTTTTTTCTCAAGAATAAGTTGAGATATTGAAGACAAATAAATTTTAATTTACAGATAATAATATCAAGATGTGCAGAAAAGACTTTCAAAAAAATTAAATGAGCAAAAACTGCTATTCACTCACATTCACATAATAATGATATTCATAGTTTACAGAATTCTTATAAATTAAAAATAAATACAACTCACAACTTTTTTTTTTTAAATAAAAATTACAAAATTATTTTACAGTTTAAAATTTAAATACAACAAAAGAAATTATTCTCAGAATAATTATATTCTACAAATAAGGACGTAAAATCTGTAGGATATTTCAAATTACTGTAAAAAAGGCTAGGATGCGACCCACATCAGTAACTTCCCCTCATCGATTTTAGTTGTGTTTTGTATTTTTTCAGTTTTTAGATATTTGGATTTTTCGAAAATTAAACTTTTCCAATGTTTGACAGCGAAGTTTGTTATGAGATAAAACTAGTTTGATGTCAATATCTTTAATTGTTGAAAGGATATTCAACACGAAAATATATTTTTACCAGTATATTGTTAAGGTTTTTTTATTTAAAAAAAATTGAATCGTCAAGAAATGTCAAAACTTTCAATTCGATAAATTGAATACAATAACTTCCTTTGTAAAATTAATAAAATACTTGCAAATGAGAAAAAATAACGATATGAACTTACGAATATTTTACACTACGAAGAAACCAGCTTTTGAAATCTGGTATTTTATTTAAAAAAAAAAAAAAAAAGAACAAATAACCATTTATTTTAAATAAAAATAAAAACCTACACAAAATTTAATTAAAAGTGGTAAAAAATTATTTCTGATTTAAATATACCGAGAAAAACAATATTCTGGTAAATTAAATAAAAATGAAATGACATTTTTTCTTATACAACTATTTAAGACCTTTGTATTGACATCTGAGGAATTTTATATTTGACAAAGGATTAAAGAGAAGCTACCGATGCACATTGGTCTTAAAGTTTGTATATAATAAATAATAATAATATAATAGCTTTATTTATTGAACCTTAAACAAATTTTTACAATTCAACATAATGATAAATAAAATTATGGCCTTGGTTTTGAAACCGTCTGCCAGATGCCATCTCTATTTTTACTGTTAAAAATTACAAAATATATTTTTAATATTAATAATTCAAGTAAGCTTTTTGGTGTGTTGTGCTATTATTTATACATTGTTCATTTAACAATTAGTAATTTCTTTTTTTTATTAATAAAAGAAAAAAGATATAAACATAAAATTAAATAAATTGCAATACAAAAATGGGTTTTATTTTGTACACTATGTACGCTAAAATACATTTTTGGTAGATACATTTTTGGGTTCAAATCTTTTAATAATTTATAAAATCTTTTCTGTAATTTAGGGCTTCAATGCAATATTGGGCAAGAAGTTTCCAGTTGCTTCCATTTAAGATACTTATAGAGTCTGATTCGCTTATTATTGACTTTTTAAAATATACATATCTTATTTCTTTTAGAATGGGGCACACTGATAAAAAGTGATAAGAGTTTTTTTGTTCTTGCAAATTACAGAGAAAGCAAAAAGTTGATTGGTCATTAAAATAAGGTTTGTAATTTAAGTCAAGAAGCTCTCCCCTAATGCGACAAATGATAGAAATTTCAAATAAGCTCATTTTGTCTGTAAAATAATTGAGCTCATTCAGATTATAATTGAGCTTTGGATATAGAGATCTACGTGAGGAGCCTTTTGCTTCCTCAATTAGATCTAGTCTTATTTTGTCATCTAGCTTTTCGAGAACACAATTGATCTTTTCATTCATACTCCCATCTTCCATCTCCCAAGGATGCACCGAAATACCGCTCAATATGGTTATATCCTCCCATTTCCTGAACCAACTTATATTTTTTTGTATACTGTGTTTTTCTAATAATTTTGGTAATCGATTATCATCATAAGAAAGTATTTTGGCTACATAATCAAAGTGCATTTTCAAGGTGAAAATAAAAATAGGAGGAAGACCTGTTTCAAGCAGCAGTATGTAATTAGGTGTTGATTTTGGTAATCAAAATAGTTTTTTTAAGAAGAGCCGTTGCAGTTTTTCAACCTCATCATACTGCTGATATCCCCATACCTGGCATCCATATGTCATTATAGTTCTCAGAGCTGCTTCAAACACTCTAAATTTGACACTATGAGCAACATTTGCGTTCCTAAACAAGTTTTGCAGGTTGAGTTTATAGCAGATAACGATTTCTTCAGTTTACTTTGAAAATGTTTTTTAGGGTTGAGTAGGGGTGTGAGAATCATTCCCAAGTAAGTAAATTCATTCACAACTTCAATATTTTCACCATTTAGAAACCACCTTTCATTTCTACTGTGTCGTCCTCGCCCTGTTCTAAATATCATAACTTTCGATTTTGATATATTTATTACCAGATTCCACATTTTACAGTACTTATCTAGCCTATTTATCATGAACTGAAGGCTTTCTGGGGAGTCTGCAAAAAAAACGACATCATCAGCATATAGGAGGCATTTTATAACAAGTCCTGCAATTTTAATACCGTTTGGCAAAGCGTCAACTATATCGTTGATAAAAAGAGCAAACAACAGGGGGGATAAAAGAAAGTTTGTATATCAAAGTTTGTATATCAAAATGATAGGGAAAACCAGAGTTGTGTAAAGCATTCAACATTCTCAATGTGCGATTAAAAAAAGAATCTCTATACTCGACAGTACATCCGAAATTGAGCTCAACTGATGACCATTCCTAGAAGTGCGAGTATTACTTCTGAATTGTTTGAGAGGGGGAATACAAATGACTAATTCCACAGAACACTGTTTGCTAAAATACTGATAGAACAACGAAAAGCATGAAACATTGCGTTGGTGTTCGAGTGACGTAATTGTTTCGGTTAAAGTTCTATCGCCTATCATTTTCAAAGCTCTTTTTTGGATACTGACCAAAAGACTTAGACTTGCTTTAGGGGCACCTGCCCAAATATGCGAGTTATATTCAAGTTTTGGACGAATGATAGCTTTGTAAATTACAATATGATCAGAAGGGGTGAAACATTTCTTGAACCGTTGGAGAAATCCTAAGCACCTAGCTGCATTTTTGGCAATATCGAATATGTGATCATTCCATAAAAGGTGGTCTGTGATACCGAGGAATGAAAGTTGATTAGTTTCCTGGATGCAATTGCCACTCATGGATAGTGGCATTGAGGGTGGGTTACGCTTTAACGACAGGAGACAGCATTGAGTTTTTGAAGCATAAAATTCTGCACGCTTAATAATTCTTAACATACGCTTCCATTGAAGTTTCATATCCGAAGGTCAAGGATGTGAATCTAGAAACGAATATGAAAAGCTGAGGGTACTGTCTTCAGCGAAATAGTTCAATGGATTAGAAGTGGCAGACAAAAGATCATTTATGTATATAAGGAAGAGAGTCGGAGACAAAACGGATCCCTGGGGAACACCAGCATTTATTTTATGAATTTCAGACTTTAAACCATCCAATACATCTTTTATTGAACGGTTAAAAAGGTAATTTCTATTCGAACGAAGAAGAGATATATCAATACCAAAAGCACGAATTTTCGATAAGAGAGCTTGGTGCCAAACTTTATCAAATGCCTTTGAAATAAAAGTCTCAAATACATATGTATATCTAAGTTCTTTATGAAAATTTGGCTTATTAGACAAAACAAAAATAATTGTAAGGTTCTAAAGGCACTAATGGAAAGTTAACAGGGCCTTTAAGAAATAGAATAAAATTAAAATGATAAACTGGTGCACTTAGGCGTATACGCGATTTTTTTTTTTAATTCTTTTTTTCGATTTTTTTAGCAATTACTGAAGTAGGTAATTATAATTTTTTGTTAAAACTTTGTTTGCAACTTTGCATTTTTACTTTGCAAATAACGTTGCATCAAACTCAAATTTGCAAAAAGGAAATTATTGAATTGAAAAATTTTCCCCTTTGCAATAAAAGTTTCACCAAACTCAAATTTGAAAAGTGCAAACTCTTTTCTGAAAAGTGAAAAATGTTGTTATTTTGCAAAGTATTTGTTTTTTTTTGTTTCACCAAACAATAAACTTTGCAAATTATATTAAGAATTTTGAAAAACTTTTCAAATTTTCATTTGTAAAGCTTTAAAATGTTTTCAAGGACTAATAAAAAAATAAATGAACCGTTTTGAAAATCAAGAAGTAAATAATAGTTAGAATGACAATGAACATAGGCTATTTTTAATTTGGTGAATTTACCAAAGAACATGAATTTTGAATATTAGGTTTAAGGCGTTGATCTTAATTTCAAAAATGTCTGATTTTGTAGAGTTTTTTTTTAATCCATTGACTTTCACATTCAAGGAGGACTATTTGTAGCTGGATGTTTTGACGGTACCATGATAGATATTGATTCACCAATTTTTTTCATTGCATATTTGATCTTAATAAATACAATCTAAGATTTACTTTGCAACTTTTCAAAATACGAATTAATTGCAAAGTTGTATTTTAAATTGGTCAAACACTTTTGTTTTTCACTTTTCAAATAAAGTCTGAACAATTGAAAAGTCTTTTCTGTTTGCAAATTTTGCGAAGCACTTTGCAGGATATTATTTTTTATGCAAAGTTGCAAAGTGTTTGGTAAAATAGGCCCCTGGTCCATATTTTTGATCCAATGAGCAGCAAGTAACAAGTAACTTAGTTCTTTAAGGTTTGACTGAGAAATTCTTATACGAATTTATCCTAAGAAAAATGATTATACATTCTACTTCCTTTTAACGGAAATCCGCGCTATAATTCCATAAAAATTATTGTTCATATATCTTTACTCTTAATCAGCTTAAGTAAGTCTTGGATTCCTTCTTCTTCCTTTTTGATATATTTTCAAGTTCTCTTTTGTTTTATAAATAGTTATAGTTATTTTACCTCAATGCCCTATGTTTTTGTTATGACGACGTTTGATTGAACGACTGTTATTAAAATTATATACAAAAAGAAGCTATAAGTTGATGGATGTAACAATTTCCTTCCAACAACACTAAAACAAAACCTATACAATACTTTTAGACTCAATGGTGATGGTAATTTTAAGGTTCTCCTAGGAAATAAGATCCAATAACAGGTCTTTTTCTATATCTCTGTGAAACGAAAAGAACAGATGTTGCGCGATTGTAATCAACGTACTTTTCATTGAAACAAATTGCCAATAATTATATTGCTGACACGGTTTTCAGAGTATTCATGGAGTCTCAAAAAGGATTGAGTACTAAAAGTGGGTTGGTACCTTTTGTATACCGCATCATAACAAAACGCTATTGCTCCGCACCGTAGCTAAAACGATGATGATGATGATAGATGCACCCAACGGACGACCCTTTTACGTGCCCAAGTCTTTCAAAACACAAAATTTATTAATCTAAAACCGTTTTCTGAACCTAAATAGTTGCAATTTGTTGCAATTGCAATATTGTAAACACGCAGCAGTAGCATTTTGTTGTTTATGTGCCATGTGGCATGTGGCACGTGGCATCTATCAGATTTCAAAACTGTACCGATCCTCACCTAAGGCTCGCTGTTGGAACCCGTGATCATCTGAAGAAGAGATATTGTTGCGATGTAGATACAAAAGTTTCGTTTGGGAAAATAAATGTGCATCATAACATATTTTCCCTTTACAATATTTTACGTGAGATGAATTATGATCGGTGAAGATATTTTTGTATCTCTATTGTGCATAAAAGAAGTTATGCATTTTCAAGGAAGTAAAAGAAAACTTGAAAAAGTGTCCATTTTTGTTTTTAGGTTATTTTAGACTTCTTAAGAGGTAAAAATATAAACACATTTGGCTTCCGCTAAAAGTTTAAAATTTTGAGGAGAACCACATTGTGTTCCCATCATTAGATTTAAAGAGGCGCAGCAACTATTAATTTTAGGGCTTTATTCAAAGTTGATGCTTTTCTTGTGGTACACAAAACTGTTAGAATCTCATTTTTCGATAAGAAAAAGTTTCTCCAGAGAAGAAAAAAAAAAGAGAAAAATTAAACAAATTGATGATGGGAAAGCAATTAAAGAAGAAAAGTTGTTTTGTGCAATTAAGTTATTTAAGTGCATTTATTATGCAATCTCATGTCAAGATTAAGTTGTAAAACGCGTTAATGCATCAAGGTAATGCATCATTCCACAGTAGCAATTATTCAAGGTTTGATTGCCATATTAGCTGTGTATATGAAAGTGCTTCTATAAGTTTGTGGCTATTGGCCTGAAATATTTTTGTTTGTTGAATTGTGTGCATTTTACATCGATTTGAGGCCAAGTTTTTCCAACATATGACAACATTTGAAACATTTAAGAATATTTTTTAAGATAAGATGAGAAAATTAAAGGATATTTTACATCATCTCAAATGAAATAGAGGCACACAATTTTATAGTAAGCAATTTTCTAAATATTTCTTAGCTTCACCCTTTTATGAAAAACGGTGCATTTAAACACGTCTTAGCAGCAGACGATAGTTCGTAGAAAGAACCAAACGAACAAAATCTAAAAGGAACGGATCTATTAATTTGAAATATCAGAAACTAAAATCGAGCAGAGTCTGAGCAAGTCGAGAACGCATTGAGTGGAATTCGATCAGAACTCTATGATTTATTTATTTGTGAAACAAACTACAGAACTTATAACTGTCAATTAAAAGATTTAACATTTCAAATCTATCTTTGTCATACCACACAAAACAAATATGAAATTAACTGCGCTTATGTCATTGGGAGCTCATAAAGCACACTCCGAGCTAGAACTGATTAAAAAAAAACACAATCCAAGTTCCCCGAAGAATTCGTAGAACGACTTGAGAAAATAACTTACCATTCCAAAATTTGTAATCATTTACTAAGTAGTGAAATACAGGCCTTAGTATCTAAACACGTCTAAAAAGTGACAGTTCGTAAAAGAAAGTAAACAAACCTAAATCTGTGAAAGGGATCTATGAATTTAAAATGTCAGAAACTTAGAAGTCATGGAAGGAATTTATCAAATTATTTATCATTCCAAAATTTAAACTTGGAACTAAGCACCTTGCATCTGAACACGTCCAAAACGGTGACAGTTCGGAAAAAAGCAAACAAACCTAAGTTTGAGAAATTCTATAAATTTAAAAACTTTGATGTGATGAAATGAATTAAGCAAATCTCTAAAAGTTGAAATTGCCATTTTGTGATATTGACTTATGTATGTATGTAAGTAAAATGTTAAGAGATATACAATTTCGCCTAGTTTCTTTTTATTTAATCGTTTAAAAATTTGCATTAACGACAACGTACTTAAGTAGAAATGTGTGACATATGCAACACAAAATTTGATCAATTTCAAATACGGTAGACCTGTCAAACTGAGACTGAGTCGAAAGATTTTGTGGACTTATTTTTGAGAGCACTTTTTAGGCCAGAATAGGCTTTTGATAAATTGAGGACTTCATCGAGAAAAGACTGGTATTTTGTGTTTATCAAGTTTTAGCATAAGAAAAAGGGACAGATGAAAGGGAGGAAAGAATTTGAAAGAAGATATCAGTGCAAATTGGTTTTTAATTCTTGAATATTTCAATGATAGAGTGTAATACTTTGCTACTCCTCATTCGCCTAGTACGGCTAAAGAACAAATATCTGTACTTGATAGTACGACAGAAGTCTAGCTCTTTAGTTTAATGATGCATTCCTGGAGGTGTTAGTATTAAGGTTGGATTTTTTAGGGGGAGGTAAGCACCTTGCTAAAAGTCTGGGTGTTGACAGTTCCTCTTTTTTGTGGTACGTACTAGAAAAAAGTGCTTAAAAAGGCGCAGAAAATATTTCCACTTTACTAAATTCAAATTGAAAATACTTTAAATGACCATGAATTACAAACGTCACAAAATGTTGAACACCCAAGCTTAGATATAATCAATCCAAAGTTTTCACTATTCACGGTATAATGACTGTGACACGCAAACATCCTCTCTCTCTAATGCCTAGAGTGAAAAGCTTTAAACTTTTAATTGAATTGTTTTATGTTAACAACAGTTTCGTTTCTTTTATAACATTAACAATAGATATAAATTTCTTTGTGCACTCTTGTATAGAAATTTGAACAAACATTTTGATTATTGTTATTTTGTGATCCCTCATTAATCTCGCTGTCAGTTTAACAATTACCAATTTAATTTTCACGCGAATTGAACAAATCAAATTGAAGATGCAGACGAATGACTTTGACTTGACGAGCGACGATGACGACGCGACGTCAAAGCCAAAGTCAACATCAACTTCAGCAAACAGATCCATACAAGGCATTCACATGATTCCATCATTGTACAAATGATGTGTACCTACATCCATAGAATTCCATTGAAGCTTCAAATGATTCTTGAGATTGAGAGTGCAAAGCACCAATTTACTTAGGACAAAGTGGCACATCACATCACATTTAATTTATAGTTTCGTTCCATAGGTCTGTGATTGCCAGTTCGCTGTTCTGCAAAATTCACTTAACCAGTCCAAATTGCCCACGTAATTACAGTGGTGGTCTTATAGTCTTTATAGTCTTGGAGCTTGTAGAGTGTTGTTGGTCAATTTGTATCTAAATCCAACCAACAACTGCACGCTCTTATAGATAGAAGGAAATTATATAAGACACCAGATACGTGCATTTGGAGAAGGATGTTGGTGGTGTTTTTGTTGGTTAGTGGATGACGAAAAAGACGACGCGACGCTGCTGAGGCCCATTCGCCCATTGTCCCTTCATCATCCATTCCATGAATATACATCATGAGATGACTAATAACTTGGAATTAAGTGCAATTCGTTGTGACTAAATGGATTTCAACCTTTATGCAAAATATAATGTGTACTTCTCTTCCATAAAAATGATCTAAAAAAATAAACAACAACAAATAAAATTTTATCTTCAGTTGTGAGCGATGATAGAGTTGGAGCCTGGAGGGTTCACTGCGCGATTTGACTGCGTGAAAAAGGGGTTCTCTTGATTGTGTCTTCACGCTTTCGTAGTTTCGGAATTAAGTTTGTTTTTAATGTCTACATGGGTTGGGTAGGGTATAAAAATATAGGTGAAAGATTATATTTTCAGGTTGGTTGTTTCTGATGCTTATAAAAAAATACTATAAGATTAGCATTGTATTTTATGCTAGAATGACTTTAACATCAAGATGCAGCTTTGGTTAATGATTCCATGTGTCTATATGACTATCTGGCAAGAGATTTTGTTAGGAAAAATAAGTCTTAAAAGAGAACTTCAATAATTTGTGTCTAAGTTTGAGACCTAGATATTTTTTAAGATTCTCTATAAGAAAAGACTTTCATGGATAAGTACAGATGGTTTTCAGGTCTGACGATATTGTCAGATCTGTCAGTGATCTAACAGAAGTTGTCAATAAAATGACAAAAGCTATAAACCTTTCAATAAAAAAAAGTTCTGTTCACACACAAAATCTTACAATTTCGATATCAGATTGTTATCTGATTCGGATTTGTCTAAGCGAAGAAGATGTATCTTATATGTCAATAAAGAACTGTCATCATTTGTCAAATATCTAACAAAAATGACAACTAACAATACAAAAGTTTGACTGATACTGGGGCAGGTTAAGATAACATAAGGGAGTTGGAGGCTACGTAAGTTTCTAGTATTTAATTTGCCAGCTGTAAAAAAATAATCAACCAATTAAGGCAAATTCATTGGAAAGTTGCCTGGAAAGTTAGTCAAGAAGAATCTTTCTTATTATCCAGTCAAATCTCTTTATGTCAAAATTTCAATTGACTGTAAACGAAGTCCCTTATCCCAATGGCTCACACTGACGTTCGTGCAATATTTTTCACAAAAAATAGGTCAGTTTATATTTCTAACATTTCTGCGAATCTTCTCAGTCAGAGCAGAGAGCAGGAGAATCCAATATAAACATAATTCAACTTTCATCCTGATCTAGAAATCAATTTAGGATTGGATTTCTTTTCTATTTTTGAAATTGAATCATAAAAATTCAATTTTAACATTAAAACAGTTGTTCCAGAAGTTTTGTTTATATTTCTGAATTAAGAAATTTCTGAGGTCTTAGAAATATAAACTGGGCAAGCAAGAAACAAACAAAGAAACAATTGTTCTAAACAATGACATCTGACAATTTCAAAAGTCGTCATCTGAAAATGTTGACAATGAAGTTTTTGACAGTTGTCACACTAAATTGTAATAAAAATAAGACAAGATCTGACGATCGTGGGTACACTTTAGCTTCAGGTCGATCTCGAGCGAAGTGTTAAGGAATTCATATAGTACATAAAAAGGAAAGGTTAAAAGTTATGGTCATTAATATCGTTTTAAATGTCCAATACTGCTTTAAAATTATTTCTGAAGGCGATAATATAATCAATCATACGAAACTCATTGCCATCATGTCGAATCGGTTCTTTTTTCGCCGCTTTATGATGTCCGTTTCTGGTGTATCATTAGTTCAGCATTCATTTCCTCATTATGTCATTTGCTCCACGAAGAACCCATTCACAAATCCTCCATACGCGCACTAAGCCCCATATTAATACTTAAGACTGAATAGTAAACTTTTTAAGTGCGCATCATCTCCAATCTCAAAGCATGCATAGACGAAACACCAGACGAAACACATCCTGAATTGATGATTTCCATCCAATAAGCCACCACCATCGCATCGACCGAAGCAACGACCGGCTCAGCGTTAGCCTGAGCCTCAACGAGTCATTTTCTGGTTGCATTCGATAAAAAAGTTAGCGCAGCAGTAAGCGTTAACCTTGTCATAAATCTAACTCTAACAATGATTATATCGAAGCAGTTTATAGAAGCGAAGCGGTAAGTAGAAGTTGGTGGCTGTTGGTGGTCTGGTCTCTCACCAGGAACCGATACGACGACATCGTGGCAACAAATAACCACCAACTGATGCCATCGTCATCATCATCGTCATCGTTATTGGGAATCGTGATCGACCAGAAGCACATTTTCCATTCAATCGATATTCACGTAATTTGCTCGTTTGGTTTCGGTTTTGACTTTAGCAGCTTGAGCCTTCGTCGTCGCGTCGCGTCGGTCGTCTAAGTCCGTCGAACAATTCTAATTGGCATAAAGAGAAAAACCTCAGAAACTTCTCAGTAGTGAGTTATGACTTCTAAAATAAACGGTAGGTAAGGTATGCCGACTCTGCTGTGTAAACCAATGCTAAACCTTTCTCAAAGTACATCAGGCAATATACGGTAGTACTTTGTCTAATTACAAAAAGGTAAGTTTACGATTCAATTGAATATCTTGTAGAGTTTCATCTAGGATCGCTCGGTTTCAAATTGCTGCAATATCCATTTGACCTAATTCCCCTTGGATGAATATGATGGCGTTGGTGGTGGACGTGGAAGGAAGGAAGGTCGCATTTTGTTGGTTTCTTTATCTTCTCATTATAGAGATTCGATGGTATTGCATATTGGGGATTGGGTTTAAAGTTCTGCTGTTGCAGGTCTTCATTTATCTATCTCCACAGTACAATAACCAAACAAACACACATATGCCATCGAGGCGAGAAACCTCGAAGTGATAAATAATTCCAAAGATAGATGCTCGGCTCATATGTACTCGTATCTAGTGGATGCTCATTGCTCAGCTCATATGATGTGGGATTTTATTTTTTTGGTTTGTCTTTGACTTCTTCGACTTTTGCTCAAGCCAGAGTGTATCTATTGTGGTATGGTATTCTACTGACACATTTATTCTTCTTTTTGCGGTATTTTTACAGTTTAATGTTTCTTTTAATTTTTGTTGTTGTTGTATACTTTTCAAGAATCCATTTGTTTGTAATGGATATTTATATTTTGATTTTCTTGTTAATATTGCAATGTTATACTACGTTTCCACCGGGCACTAAACCGAGATTTAGCTAGATTTGTCACAAATCTCCTTGAAATCTCGAAGATTTACCATACAAATTTTAATCTCCTCAAATGAAGATTTCAAATAAAACTCATTGAAATCTACTTGGAAACATTAGTTTGTCAAATCAAACAAACTTTTTTTTCGGAGAATAATTGTTGAACCGACCCATTTAAACGCCAATTTCGTTTATTGACAGATGGAAATGTCAACAAAAACTATCTGTCTCACTTCCATATGACTCAAATTCAAAACAATAAACAACTTTCAAGAAATCACAGACGAAATAAAATATAAGTATACAAAAATAATAAATATGTACAAGAATATAATAAAACTAATTACTTAGAGATGATGAGTGAACAAATACATATTTTTTTTCTTTTCGAAAGGAGAATAATTTAAAGTTTGGTTGTTATGACATAAACCAAACGTCAAATTGATCTCCTTTTCTTTGGTGGAAACACCTCATGATTTATTTTAAATCACTTGCCTTAAATGTCGGATTATTTGTTGGTGGAAACGTACTATTAGGTTTTAAAGCTTTCGAATAAGTTTAATAGATTTGACATTTGATCAATATACTCAAAATTGTTTCCGTAACAAATCATTAAGCACCAACGTATTGCAATGCAAACTTACCTTAATAATTTGTTTCTTAATTTCGTCTCTTACTTTAGACTTTAAAACTAAGCTATGAAATCTAGTCTTAAGCTAGGTACAGACGATTTTCAAATCTTACGAAAATCAGCACTTTGATAATACCTGTCAATGAGCTGTCAGATCTTGCAATATAAGTCAGGTGCAGGTAACATAGGAACTTTATTTGCAGTCAACTCTATTCTTTAAACGTGATTTACGCCAAGACAACTAGTAAGTGCTTCGAGGTGTCATTTATTTTAAACTTGGAGCTTTACTTCACTTACTTTTACCTTCAGTTCTTCGAAAAGAAAAACCTAAATTTTATTATTTAAGAAAAAGCTCCTCGCATACAAGCTACAAATCCATTATTTTGTATGGCTTCGAAATAATACTTATTCCTTTTCCAATTTGACAATGAACCTTTTTTATACAATTAATACAAAAAATGAATAAGTAAAGTTCAGCTTCCAGTTAAATGAAAAAATGTGACAAGATGTCAATATGACACTAGTAAATTTGATTTGAGAGTAAGGGAAATTTTCTTGAGTAGCTTTCCAGTCTTGCCTTACCTTGACAGAAGTCAATTTGACATGAGTACATGTGACTTGAGAGTAGGGGAAATTATTCTTGAGTAACTTTCCAGTCTCTTTTGGATGCTGGCCAATAAGACACTATAAACTTGCCTTACCTTCCTTTAGTCCTTTATGTCGTATGAACCTGGATAGTAAGTGCTTTTGACAACAGCTACCAACAAGCTGTCAGATCTTTCAATATTTGGCCAGTTTTTATTTCTGAGAATTTTCTCAAATGGTTTGACGGTTTGACAGCAGGAAAGTAAAATATATTTAAGCACCACAATTCACTATTTATTCTCACCTAGCAATCAAAATGTCTTTGCATTTATGTTCTTTGTTTTTGAATTTTGTTCGATAGAGAATTCTTGAGAAATCGAATCATAAAAAATCTATTCTCAGATTTCTGACAGCAAAAGTGAAAAATTTGAATGAGAAATGATGTTTAATACGAAAATCTGTGAGATCTTAGAAATATAAACTTGCCAATTGTTGGAAGTGTCAGTGCTCCAACAATGGCTGCCAATTGTCATATATTTTTTATTGAAAAATTCTCTGTTCAAACTGTTGACAGATAAGCTTTTCCATGAGTGAATTCAAATTTACTTCAAAAATTGATTTTTATTCGTGGCGCATGGAACACGATTGGAATTTTGTCATTGTATTAGTGTAACTCCGTGTATATGTTAACGAGTACGGTAGAGCTGTTAAATTCATAGCATATTTTTTTTTATTTATTCATTAATATTGAGGCAAAGAGGGGTAAATCTGTCAAAAAATCCAGATCTGCAGATTTGATCTTAAATCAAGCATAAATCAATTTATTTTGCCCCATGAAATGCAAAAAACAGGTAAAATTTGTATTTTAACAGATCTGGATCAAGAATAAAATGATTTATTTTATCCATGGAAAACTCCATTAAATTTTCTTTGTCAAATGGTTAGCGGATACGAGCAACGTAATCTGACTGATCAAATCAGATTCAAGACTTGAAATGTATAAATTAGGAAGAAGAAATACCAAAAGAAATGTTTATAAAAATATAATCGATTCTGAAGTTTAAGCGCAATGTTTTTTTTTATGGAGATTAATTTTAAATTAAAACAAATCGGTTTTTGACAGAGATTTAAATTCTGAACCTGTTTTAGTTTTGTATCAACTGTCAATAAAGGAAAATTATTGTCGTTTGGGATCTAATGGGGTTTTCTATGGGTAAAATAAATCAATTTATTTTTGATCTAAATCTGTCAAAACACAAATTTTCAGTGTTTTTGGATTCCATGGTGAAAAATAATTTGATTTATTTTTGATTTAAGATCAAATCTGCAGATCTGGCAGGATTACCCCTCTTTGCCCTAATACTTATACAATTCAGAAAAATTCTTAAGTGGAAATTTGACATGAACACAAAAAAAAAACAATTTCAATCCATGTTCCATGTACCACGAAATAAAATCAATTTTTGAGGGAAATCTGAATTTACCCTCGGATAACCCAATAGATCTCAAATAAAGGATTTAAATTTCCGACAAAATTGCTGTCAGTAAGAAATAAACCCAGAACAGCGAATTTTGATGTATTTCCGCTATTGACTTTTCAATTTGATGTATGTATGTAAGTGCTTGTGTCAAATTCTGAATCAAAATTCCGAAGCACTTTCTAGCAGACAAAATATAATTAATTTTAAGGGCTCCTAGATGACCAATGGAAAACGCTATAAGCTGAAAATTTAAAGCTCTCACCGCGAATTTGAAACTAGTCAACAAATATTTTGTTGTCACTTTTTTAACAAATGTTGCTAAATCCTAAACTTTTAGTTTTTATTAACGATGTACAAAAATATTGTACAAGAAAAATAATTCACGAAAACAACAAGTTTATTAGAAGCGTTTGATTCTAAAAAAACAACAGCTCTGACTCAAGATACGAAATTCAATATTTCTTTTACCTGAGCACAAAGCACAGATTAATATTTTTCCAGAGTGAATGGTTTTACTAAAATTTTTATTATATAACTCATTTAGTTTTGTTAATTGGTTTAACAGAAAAAAAAATGAACTTGCCTTAAGAAACCCACATTTGATAACATCGGACAAACAAAATCAGTAATTTAAATATTCCATCATCAACGGGCGGCGCGGCGGCGAAGCGGCTGCGGTTGTTTTGTGGTGCAGCTTAAGGTCAACATTCATCAAAAAGAAAACGCAAATCGTTACCAAACCTAACCTAAGAGGCGGTCCCGCAGACCATAACATACATTATTACCATACGGTCGTAAATTTCCGGATCTCTTGCGATTAGCATAGTTTAACATAATAAAATGGAAACCTCTCTTAAACAAAAACAGTGATGCATCCGATTCAAGATGTAACCATACATAAGATGATATGCGGAACACCCCAGCACTAGCAACATAACTACTCACGTAGTAATCACATCTCCCAATCCGGACGGGCGGGAAAGCAACAGCAAAAGCAAAACCAACGGCAACTTGTATGCCAAAACAGTTTTAAAATCGGGGGCCGTCCAAATTAATGATGACAACCATAAATGGCAGCCACATTCTGTCAAGAATTTAATTACTCCATACTTTGTACATCTTACGAGTACACATCGTATCCATTTATTCAGAACTAAACTAGGAGCACAAAAGGAAGACACCGACACACGAATGGTTATATGGGACGAGTCGACCTTATAAGCTTCTCTATACATCGGGACATATCTATGAACGTTTTGTTTTTGGAAAAGAAGATTTCGTGACAAAATACAATTAGACCCACAGATGCATCCCGTCCAGCTGTTGTCATTTGTACAAGTATTTTCTGAGTTCTGAGTTCTGACTTACCGTAGGTCCCGGTGTCCATAGTCTCAGCAGTTTGCTCCTGGGGCAGCTTGTAAAGGCTTCCAATAGTTGTTGTGGCATTAGATTTGGCGGCTGCGGCGGCGGCGGAAGGAAGTCCTAAGGTGCCAACGCCAACTCCAACGGTTGCAGCATCAGCTACATACCGCACCACGAAGATGCAAATTAAAATTGGTAAGTGTGAACTTTGCTGATTGCAGCATAAGTTCTTAGATCGCAGCATGATGCTTGTTCTAACTTTTGTTCGCGATTTTCTTCTTCTTCTTTTTTTTTGTTGTTGTTCTTTACTACGTTAGCGGTGTTAACACTCTGTAATCCATTAAAACACCGAAGATTGCGAGGAATATAGAGAATTCACGGATTCACGGATAAGAAAGACGGTGTACACACGGAAGAGTTGGTTTCGCGTCCGGCGGCCAGCGGTTGGTCGGTCGTCGTCGTCGCTGGGTTGCTCGTTGTCAACTATCAGCGATCAGTGGTGATGCACTCACAAGTTGCGTTTTTCTTTATTTTCTTTTTTTTAATTTTTAGCGTCAAATGCGATCTCCAAACCTTATTGGCTCGCGACTAGACTCTGACTGATTCGAAACCCATTTCGCCGTATGGCTTACAGCCCAGTTAATAAGTCGTGAGTGTGGCTGCTACAGAAGAAAGATCTGCTAAAGTTCTTGCCGCAGAAGCAGAACCCCGAGCCGAAGTTAAAGTTGAAGCCGATCTCTCTCTCTCGCTGGAAGAATATGGTTTGGCTTTGAGTTGAGTGAGTGTTGGTGGTGAGGCATGGCAAGTTGTGTTTTTTTTTTTTATGTTGCTTCTTTTGTTGCTTTTACAGCGTTGAAGGTTGGTTTGCTGATGATGATCATAATGATGACTATAATGGGTAGGAGGTTAATATTAAACTTCATGGGTTCATAATAATTTTGTTTTTGTAATTCTTTAACTACCTATACGATCAGCTATGGGCTACCCTACAATATGTTTTTTTGAATGAAACTTCTGTTTCTATTTCTGTGAGATGAGATGATAGCGAATTTTGTTCTGCAAAACAATTTTATTAAGTGGCATTGTGTCAGTAGAAAGTGCGTGCATCAAATAAGTAATTAAGCCCATGATATTTGAAATTTTTAGTTTTAGATTTTTTCTTAAATTCTGCAAACACTCAAAGGGTTTTGTATACCTTTTATATACGAGTATGTCAGAATAAAAGGAGGGTTTAGAAAGAAGATGTCCGTTTAAATTAGTTTTGACTTCTTTAACGCATTCCACATTCACTTAGTACGGTAGGAGATTTAATCTCTGTATCTCACAGTACTACCACATTTTGGGTAAAATGATTGACATTCCTGCGTGAATGCTAAGTTTAAACTGTATAAGAGTAGGAATGTAAATTGTTATTTCAATAGGGCATGTTCTATTAAAGTAACACTAACACTAGTAGTGAGGTTGTATTGTAAAGACCTTTAAATAATCTTATACAATAATTTACTTAGAAGTTCGTTTGTTTTGATTTTAGGATTTTTTAATATTGCAATGACTGGTAATTTTAGAGTAGATTATAGTAATGTTCGTGGGCTGAGATCGAATTTTCTGTCTGTATACATCCACATTAATTCTTACAGACCAGCTGTTTTGGCATTGAGTGAAACCCAAGTAGGTGAAGATTCCGATCCTACTGAATTTTTTAATCATGGGTATTGCTTGGTGCCATTATTCTTCTCACATCATGGTCTCGCCATATATATTAGGAATGACGTTGCATATCAACTTTTACCACAATACGGTCATTGTACCAACTCCCTTTTTAATTTCATGTGGTTAAAACTTTCCGTGAATAAACACATCATTCACTATTGTTTTCTTTATCGGAGCCCAAACCTGGACAGAGTTTCAACTTCTCAGGAATTTGATGCTCTGTCTGACTCCATACAAAGAATTGTCTCGTTGTATCCTCACACTGAAATCGTTATTACGGGTGATTTCAATGTTCACAATTCTTCGTGGCTTCGCCATTCGGGCCAGACAACGCCCGAAGGAATGTGTGCTGAGATTTTTGCTGAGTTTAACCATCTTACTCAGCTTGTCAATGAGCCTACTCGTATATCAGACGTTAACGGCCGAGCAGAAAATACACTTGACTTGTTTCTCACCTCTGATCCTGATAAATACACAATCAGTGTATTGACGCCTCTAGGCACATCGGACCACAGTGCCATATCTGATAATTTCTCGTGTCAAACAAATCCAGTTAAAGAAAGAGCTCCAAAGAGAACCGTTTGGCAGTACGAGAAAGCCAACTGGGACGGTCTCAATAATTTCTTCAGGATCTTTAACTGGTCGCTATGCTTCCTCGGTAGCGACGTAGACTCCAGTGCAGATATGATGTCTAGTATGATTCATCTGGGAATGGAAACGTTTATCCCAAATAGGGTTAAAAGTATTAAACCCAAGGTTAAATCATGGTTCGATTCGAGCTGCAAAGAGGTTATCAAGGAGAAAGAGGTGAGCTTCCGATGTTTTAAAGCCAACCCAACTGAGGAAAACCGGAAAAAGTTTAAGCAAGCCAGGAAGGCTTGCAACGCCTATATTCGAAGGACCAAATTTTTACATGACCAGAAATTACGGCGAAAAATACTGCAATGTCCCAAAGGCAGTAAGAATTTTTGGTCATTTGTAAAAAATGTGAGGAATTCTTCCTCTTCCTCGGTTCCTACGCTTGTTGTCAATGACACTCCTTTAGTTAGCTCTATTGATAAAGCCAACTTATTTGCTAGGCAGTTCGCCGAAAATTCCACCTTACCAGATAGTGTCATGATTCCCCAGTTCTTGAACGCATAAATGATTCTATGGGACCATTCTTTTTTCGTACTCGAACTGTGGCGAGAGTTCTTAAAGATCTGAACATTCATAAATCCGCTGGCCCAGATGGTATCCCCGCTATTATTCTGAAGAGGTGTTCTTCCACGCTAGCAAAACCACTGCGTAAGCTTTTCCATCTATCCTATTCTTCTGGTCTCGTTCCGAGTAGTTGGAAAACTGCATTTGTTCAGCCAATCCCAAAAAAGGCGAATCTTCTTCTCCCACGAATTACAGACCGATAGCACTAACGTCCCTTCTTTCTAAGGTCATGGAAACGCTGATTAATTATCAGCTTAAGAAATATCTTGAGGAACGGAAGCTTCTTAATGACCGGCAATACGGCTTTCGTAGCAATAGGTAAACTGGTGATCTCATGGTTCATCTCACCGAACAGTGGAACAAATCTTTACATCGTTTTGGAGAAAGTAAGATTATTGCACTTGATATTTCAAAGGCATTTGATAAAGTCTGGCATCTTGCTCTCTTATCGAAAATGCGTGCTTTCGGTATCGAAGAATCTCTTCTTCGTTGGATTAGAAATTTTCTTTCGAACCGTTCAATACAAGTTGTTTTGGACGGATTCAAGTTTGAAACTCATAAAATAAATGCTGGTGTGCCCCAGGGCTCCGTTTTGTCCTCGACCCTCTTCCTCATTTTTATAAATGACCTGTCTGCCACTTCTAATCCAATACATTGTTTCGCTGACGATAGCACTCTTAGCTTTTCATATTCGTTTCCAACCCTTTTAGTGTTCGCTAATTATAAAAAAAAAAAAAAAAACGAAAAAAAGGGTTACTCAAGAAGTTCGAGTTACATAAATGATGTTATAGTCAAAAAATTTTTAAAAACCTCTGGAGCAGTGTTGGGACTTCTACCACTTAAGTGGTATTTCTACCACTTTTTGGTGTTCATGAAAATCTACCACTTAAAAAGCAAATTCTACCACTTTTTGCAACTCACCGTTCACCTATCATTAAACTCTACCTTGTAATATTTATAGTATATTTAAATTTTTTGTCAATAAATCTTAAAATTATAAACGAGTTATATAAAACATTTCAATCTGAGAACACAAAAATACACTTGATATTCGAAAGAATAACTACATTAAAATTAAATTTAATGAACAATTTTGTAAAACCAGAAAATATGAATGTAAACACAAATAAAAAAACAGTGAAAACTATTTACCATATTCTCAAATGTATTTTGGCCTTTACTTTGAAAGGTACTTACTTGAAAATGATATTGTTGAACAAGATGTAATGCAACTACGAAAAGTTATGTGCAGCTATTATATTGAATTATGTGTTCAAATTGGATAAAGGTTTAACCTTTTAAACGATGAACTAAAATCTTTCAAATATTTAAACCCGAAAAACGTCATTGATGGAACA
This sequence comes from Eupeodes latifasciatus, assembly GCA_920104205.1. Taxonomy (NCBI): domain Eukaryota; kingdom Metazoa; phylum Arthropoda; class Insecta; order Diptera; family Syrphidae; genus Eupeodes; species Eupeodes latifasciatus. The sequence goes on from OV049925.1 coordinate 152,322,818, forward strand.
ATGCCATCAGTTTTAGGTCTCACGAAACATTTTTCACCAACTATAAATAACTCAGAACTAGAGTTATTTAATTATGAGTGGAGAAAATTAATTGGAGAAAATCAATTACTCCAAATTTTTAAAACTGATGACATTGTTTCACAATGGCTTTTGATAAAAAAACTTAAAAGACGGAATGGACAATTTAAATTTTGAAAACATATCTTTTTATATGTTGGAGCTTTGTTGCTTACCGCATAGCAGCGCTATTTTCAGATTTAAAAAATATAAAAAATGAAAAAAAGAAATAAATTATGGTTTATTTAATTTTTTGTATTTTTTAATAAGTTATTGAATATAAGATTTACTACATAAAAATGGGTTTTAATTTCTACCACTTTTCTACCACCTTTTTGACATCATTTCTACCACTCTTTTGCTTCTGCGAGGTCCCAACACTGCTCTGGAGTAAGTTGCTGAAACATCAATGAGATTTATACCAAAGTCTTAGACGCAAATAGTTTTTTAACTTGTTTGCCAGATAAACTAAGTTAGGCCACTAAGTCTAAGCCAGTAATCATTTTTTGATATCATTGAGCTAAAATTAAATTGAAGTTAAACCTTCTGAAATATAGAACTTAGCGTATTTTAGCATCTCTTTACTTTTCACAGTAGTCACTTTTTTCTTCTTTCTTCCTGCAATTGAAAATCCCAAGTTTAAATAAAATGTATTTCTTTTTATTTCAAGCTCTACCAAAATTTCACCTGCTATTCGTTCAACCTGTAGTACCCGTGGCATGATGGTTAGTGCGTTGGACTGTCATGCCAGAGGTCTTGGGTTCGATCCCTGCCTATGCCATCTAAAGTTTTTTTCACGGGTACTGCCTCTTGCGAGGAATTGATAAATTCTCCATGAGTAATTCTTGTCATGAAAAGTGCTTTCTCAAATTAGCCGTTCGGATTCGGCTTAAAACTGTAGGTCCCCTCCATCCCTGACAATAGTACTCCCACAAGGGAATGAAAAAAGTTGTAAGTCACTAGGTCCTAGTTCTCAACGGACTGTTGCGCCAGCCAATTTATTTATTTTTATTCGTTCAACCTGAATAATAGCAATTCTAATAAAAGAAGATGGGAAAAGGCCACTTGAATGCAAGTACATGAAAAGAAGGTAGATGCCACACCCCCTTTGTGGAAAATTTCAGTACGTAGAATGTTGTATTTGTGTGCATTCAAACACCTAGCACTTTACTAAACTTCAAATCTGAGCAAATCTGATATGCGTGGGTTCGAATCCTATGTTGTGCATAAAGTTTTTCAAATAAAATTGGATTAAAGCTCAGCACCACAAAAAAGGAGACTGATGAGTGCAAAAGTGGCAAAGCACGAAATAGCTATATCTCCAGCCAAAACAATGAGTGGTAGAACCTTTAAGTTGTTGTTGTTGTTCAAAAAAAAAAAAAACATTCAATAAAATTAAAAAGGAATGGTCAAGTCTAACAAGCTGACATTCTAGTACGAATAGTACAATACAAATAATAACAATAATAACTTAGTCTGGTTCGTTGCCGATCTTCCAACCTCTCCCCCTTTGATACGTACTACGAATTGTTAGTCTATCAAATAAGGTATGGAGAAAAATGGAGGCGGAACAAAACAGCATACTTAAAGGAGCTTATAAAAAGGTTGATGCTTCAAATGCATTTGATAAACAATTAGCACATCTCGACCTGTGACGTCAGTGGTCTAAAGTAGTGGAGTGCGTAGTGCACACGACTTCTAAGATAGTTTTTTTTTGGCGGATTCACAGGCGAAAGAGTGTTTATTATTATTCAGTGTTCGATTTCGTGGATTATTTCTTTATTTTAATTTAAAAATGTGAGTTAACTTTATTTTAATTTTCTTATAATTTATCCACAATAAAATATAAAATTTTAAAATTCATTCAAGGAACGATGTTCCTGTTCATTCATTTTAAAATTTATCATTTTTGGGCACAACTTTCTCTCAAGAATTTTAAGAATTTCAAATAAAACGTTTGAGACTGTTGGTTGTGCCATTCCAAGGAGTACGTCTTGTCCAACTCCTTTTTGGTACGATCCCTCAACAAGAAATTTCATAGTAGCGGCAAGCTTTAAAATTGAAGGAATGCCGTTGCTGTTCTGATCCTTGAATTTCTCACTGATCTCTTGCAAAATGAAGACAAAAGCTTCTTTCGAAAGTCGAAATAGTTTGATAAATCTATTAAGACAAAGTGTGTAGATTAATTGATTAATTTGATTTAAACTAAAAGGAAACAATACTTACTCAGTTGAAGGGTGATCCAGAGGAGAAGATTAGCTTCTTAGTAGTCTCCTGGACACCCGTAATCTTGAGGATTCCTCAAATTCCTCCCTTTCAGAATAAACATACACCATAATTGATTCCATTTTTTAATTTTAATATTGTTTATTAAATAAATCACCGCAAATTTCACAAATTCAATCAAAACAAAACAAAATTTGTGGAAACCAAAAGTGTCAAATCACTGGAATATAGAGAGAAAAAGTCAAACCAAAAGTGTCAAATCACTGGAATATAGAGAGAAAAAGTCAAACCAAAGTGTCAAATCACTGGAATATAGGAAGAACTACTTTCGCTTCGCCTCGAGTTCGTTAATAAGGAAATACGAAGCGAGTCGAATTTGAAAGGTCGAATTGAAAACGATCCGCCGCGAACCTCATAATCAGGCCCCAGAACGTACGAACCGATTTCCACGGTTTTGCATTCGTTGGAAAGGGCTCGGGCTCCGTGAGGTTTATAGCAAACAAAATTCAGGAAAAATTTCAACAGCAGCGGTGAACTCCGTTTAGCTTCCCATAGAAAGCTATTGTAAAAGTTCCGATTTGTGGAATTGAAAATTTTTAAGTTTTTTTGACGTTTCAAGGGCCCTATATTCTAAACCAAAGCTTACTTTTGGGAACCTTTTTTAGTCAACCATATCTCTAGAAACGTCAGAGATATCGACTTCAAATAACGTTTGTTTTAAAGATAATAAGAAAAAAATGCAAAAACGAAAAAAGTAAAAAATTTGGTTGACCCCAAATCCACTTATATAAAATTCTGTATTACATATTCTGAGCAAATTTGGTATAATTTCGAAAAAATCAGTTATCTTTTTTTTTCCATTGACTAGCTTCTTTGCAATGTGTGCAGCAGATCCATTCGCAGCGACGCTGATGTACGTTGAAATGCCCAAGTATAAGTATTACACTTGGAATCAATCAACAAAGAAATTCCAACGTCGCAAACAAGGAACCCCAGTTCCAGATTGGCCACAGGTGTTTTCCACTGATGCGCTAGGTCGCATGTACACTGTTCATCCTAGAAATGATGAATATTTTTATTTGCGACTGCTGTTGGTAAATGTACGAGGACCAAAATCATTTGCGCATTTGAAAACTGTGAATGGCCAAACATATCGAGAAGCATGTCAACTATTGGGTTTGCTGGAGAACGATTCTCATTGGGATTTAACACTTGCGGATTCAGTTGTTTCATCAAATGCGTACCGGTGGACAATAATACTGGTGGTCTATTCTTCCTGGACGTACCTGGAGGAACAGGGAAAACATTTGTCATTTCATTGATTTTGGCCACCATTCGATCAAGATGTGACATAGCTTTGGCGTTAGCATCATCTGGAATTGCGGCAACTCTTCTAGATGGCGGTCGTACTGCACATTCTGCGCTTAAGTTGCCACTCAATTTAAACATAATTGATACTCCAACATGCAATATTTCCCGATCCAGTGCAATGGGAAAATTTTTGATGCAAGCAAGCTCATTGTTTGGGATGAGTGCACAATGGCACATAAGAAATCACTTGAAGCACTTAACTTCACACTGAAGGATCTTCGACGAAGTAACAATATCTTTGGCGGCTTGATGATATTGTTGGCAGGTGATTTCAGGCAGACGTTGCCAGTAATTCCCCGTGGAACGCCTACTTTGGATTCACTTTCATTTTTTACTTAGAGAAGTTCAACTAAATTACATTTCATTTTTGTAATCGAAATGAATTCATTACTGTTGTGAAATGAAATAAAATGTTTCCTTTTCAAATATAGAACAAAAAAAATAATTTTTCTTTATCTTTTAATCCCTAAACGAAATGTTACAAAAAACGAAGCCATCTGGTGGCGAAACAGAGTTCGCCGGGTTTGCTAGTCTTTTATACAATTTCATGTAATTTATTTTTTAAATATAATGTTGGTTTTCGATTATTTCATTTTTTCATTACTTTTTCAAATAAATCTCGACTTCAAATACTTCAAGAGTTGCTGGCTTGTCGGCATAAGCCTATGGCTTAACATAGCCCCAAACAAAAGTAACCGAGAACCGAGAGGTTTTGAGTCGCACGAACAAATGGGTACCGAAAAGTCGATGTATGTATGATTACTTATGGTTTGTGATAGCTTGAAAATTGCCTTTATGCTTCCGTACACGGCTTATTGGACTTCATGACTAAGACTGTAAAACCGTAAATTTCTACAATTCTGAATGTTAAAAATTTATGTTGGATTGCCAATAGGAACGTCATCCCAGTTTGACATTCTCAACTGTCAAACCATAGATAACAGTCATTGAAATTTCTTGTGCAGCTAAAAAACACCCTTTATTTTGCAATAATCTGTGCAGATAGCAAAAAAACAAAGCTTATCTTTCTTAATTATCTTTTACTGCAGTTACATATGTACATAGATGTCTAATTATTGCTCCTTAATTGGCATACAGTTATTTACTCTTTAAAATAAAAATGTCTTAGATAAGCTTTTAAGAAAGTACTGTTAAAGCTGTCAATCCGAAATCTTTGAAATTCGAACTGTTATAAAATTTTACATTTATTTTCAAATAAGGTGTATTTCTCACAGAACATTTAAACGAAGTTATTTTGTATACCTTGACGAAGGTAACTGACATCTCTTTGAGTTGCTCCTTGGCTTTGGAATGGTCTAAAATGTTGAAGAATGATTCAATCTGACTTATGTCAGATTTCAGATTAATGACGATGATGAGCACGACGACGATGAAGATGACCAAGAAAAGGATATGGTAGATGCCCTAAGGTGAATTAATCTATAGCTCCTAATCTTAGGTTATAAACCCAAAGTATATATTTCTTTCATCTCAGCCTTGATATTTAAAAGTTGCGTTTTCACTGAGGGATAGAAAAAAATGGATTTCACCAGCTAACTATGAATATATAACTTAAGCTTGACTTTAATATAGTGATGTGGATGTGGAAGCAGGAAATCCCATCATCTAACTTGTTCCTCCTATGCATTAAAAACTATGCTAACCAGTCACATTTATTACCGGCTACTGTTTATTAGGCATACTGAATAGCATTCATTTGCTTTCATCAGCTCATCCGTTCTAGGATATAAGATTGGTTATACCTTATACCATACAATTTCCAATGCAAACAACACAGTGTGGTTAAACTAATTGTTGATCTAAATCTTGAGTGCTATGTGCTGCGCTAAGCTGCGCACTCTGTCGTTAGCTTCTTTTTCGCATTGCAGATGGAACATGGAACTAACTCTCTTGGAAGCATTTTCTATATAATATTGATGCCAAGTGAGCCGCGCGTGGCCGCGCCTCCGCCGCAGCCGTCCGTCGCTGCGAGTCGTGGAGTGATTTTGTGTTCTTGGTTCTTGAGAAGAGATTAGAAATGATAATTTGAGTTTGAGGTGGACTTTGGGGTCGTTCTCACTTCATGGTGATGTGCATTATTGCATATATTGATGTCTTTAGAAACTGTAATTTACATCTTGTTAATTCAAAACCGAATCGGATCCGCAGTTTTTTTTTCTATGTTTTATAAAAGCGGTCTTCATTGTTGTCGTAGTTAGTTATTATTGACACGAATAGAAAGTAGGGTGTTCCATAAGACCATCAGGCGCCAACCTTGCAATTATTGTTGCTCTTGTTAAAGTGATTTATGTGCGTGTACTTGAATATTTGAAAGTTGGCAACTCCGACCGAGGGCATAACACAAACATAATAGTACCTTTGCTAGTAAAGGTTGCGCCATCTTCACGTACAACATTTCAACATTGAATAACTTTTGACAGATAAACACAACTCTGAAACGTCACTATGTGCCATTACAGCTGTTAGTCGATACACACTGAAAACGACTGTTAAATTGTAAAAACTGTGCGTGCTTATCGAAAAAAATTACTGACGTTCGAAGCTCATTTTTATCTTCTAGTATTTTGTTTAATAAGGTAGAATTTTATCAAGAAATTCTTGACTCATGATAATTGTTATAATGAAATGAAGGAAATAATTCCAAGCGTTCCCTTTTTCTCTGTTGCTTAGGAATAACTCAACCAAAGGAATACATATATACAATAATTCAATCGAACTACAAAAAAGAAGTGTCAATTATCTACGATTCTTTTGCTAAAGTTGCATCATTTTGTTGCAACTGCGATGTGGTTCTATTCACTTTTAAAATACCTACACGCAATAAGAAATCGAAAGCAAGCTGCAATTGAATTTCATTTATGGTTGGCTATTTGTTCAATTAGCATTTAATTGATTGGCCATGCACTGTTGCTTTGACGCGAAGACAAAATGAACAGTGCAAAAAAATTGCAATATACCAACCTTTTTTGTACATCACTATAGTTAGTTAGCCTAGGCTATAAGATATATAGAGGTGTAAGAACAATGTGCACATGCGGCTCCTCTTTTGCTTCAAAAGCCTCTGAATCTTTCATGCGACTAATGAGCTCTGAAAGTCGAGGTCAACACAGCAGTAAATTACTTTTTGCATTGTTTGTACATTTTTCAGCAATTTTTTTTTGAGAAAATTGTATTTATTGTATGTTTTGAAAACTTTGACTTTCACAAATTCAAAAATACTTCAGATATTTTATTAGTAAAATTAAAAAACGCCTTAAAGTTCAAACTTAAAAAAAAAAACTTTTCAATAATTGCTCTAAGTTTAACTGATTACTTAGAGGTTCATTGACCCTAATCCATACATAATGCATTTATTTAGAAACTCGAATATTATTCTTTTACATACATATTTGCTAAGATAGCTTAACAACCTCCTTGAGTTTTTGAATATAATTTAAAAGAGTTGTTTCAATCGTAATACTCATACTCGTTTCTTCAAGGAATATTTCAATTAACTCCTTACCCCCAGTTTCACAGTAGAAGTTTAAACTTCGGTTTTGGTTTAAACTTCAGTTCAACAATTTATTCGGTTTCACACTTTCGTTTAAACCTTGAACTGAGTTCATTCTGTAGTTTAAGTTAAACGCCAGTAATCTGCCGTTTAACCTCAGTTCAACGTTTAGGCACTACAACAGTTGTCAGAATAGCTGCCATTTTCATATTAAATATTGAATTAATTTATGATGGTGATTTATCCTATTTTCAATAAATATTAATAAAAAGTATATTGTTATTTTAAAATTTCGAGTTCGGAAAGTTATATTGAAGATATTAGTGATGAGGAAAACTTCATTTTAGTTGCGAATGTGAGAAGAGAAAAACGCATTCAATTCAGAACAAATCATTTCAATTATTGGGACGATATAGAATTCTTCGACAGATTTCGAATGTCGAAGAATTCAGCCTACATTGTTTTGGAGCAATTAATGCTATTAATTTTCACAATGTTTTCCATTTTTATTTTTATTTTTTCGTTTAGGCTCACAGAAATCACAATTCACAACGGTACTTTAAAACAATAAAAATTTTCCCCGATTGTCAACAAAACACAAAATATCTGTTGCTGTTTCACGTGTTCCTCGCTTCAGAGAGAGAAAGAAAAAACGATAAACAGCTACATACGTATTGCTTACATTACGTCACATGACTTACAATGCTACCAAACTCTTTTCATACAATTTAATTAAACTACGTTCAATTGAACTGAAGTTCAGAGCACGCTGTGAAACTAGAGGAGTTGAACTTCAAATTTAAACTTACGTCGTTTTCAATTGGCAATCTGGAAGTGAAAAAAAGCATTCTGAATGCGTTCAATTGGGCAAAAGTGACAGTTCTGATTCTGAAAAGAAGAGAATTTCCCTTCTGGTTTTAAAAACAGAATCAGAAGCAGAATCACTCACACATTCATAAATTTTAAATGTCAGATGTCACACTTGACAAATGACATTTTTTTTGTAACACATTTGTTTGCATAAATTATACCAGCAGTGAAGTGATTTCTTGAAATTGATATAAAAATTATAAAAAAATATAATCAAAATGGAAAACAATTTTCAGCTAAAATAATATCACAGCAATCCAAATTCACTTCCTCCATGTTTGCAGCACAAAAACAAAATGAAATTTAGCGCGAATACACATATATGTGACACATGTCATACTCAACCAATACATTCTCACTAAACTTCAGATTCTTCGGAATACAAAAAAACTGTTCAATTGGGATTCCGAATCGAAGAACAATTTCAGATTGCCAATTGAAAACGACGTTAAGTTCAGGTTCACCTGATCTTAAGTTTAAACTTCCACTGTGAAATTGGGCTTTAGTTTAATTTCAGACGTACTATTAAGTGCAGATATTTTTTCTTTAGCAGCACTTCACGAATGTGAAAGGGTTTACCTGTTTTAATATTCCTCCTTCACAACAATATTTAGACATTTAAAACTACTGTGCATCGGTATTAATCCTTTTAATTAATTAGTTCATTACTAATTAACACATTTTCGGTTTTATATGTAAACGTGCTAAATAGGAATTCTTTCGTTGCTTGTGCGGCATAGCTCGCTAGCGCAATCCATTCATTGTAAAAGTTGACAATTTGAGGAGGGAGAGGCTTTTAAAGGCTCCGTGAAATAACTCCCCACAAAAAATGGAAAATTCCCCCCATTGGGACTTTATTGCATCATAAAATTAATTCCCAAATTCGAAAATGAAAGATGTTTCCAAAAAGGTAAGAAATAAGTCCCCAAAAATAATGAAATAAGGATTAACATAAGTCACCAACTTGACGGATTGTCCTACAATTTCTGTTTTTGTCCAATACGCTGTTCAGCATTTTATTTGAAGGAACTTTTTATTATTTCATATATTTTTGAGGAGTTATTTCATGGGGAGTTACTTCACAGAGCCGCTTTTAACCAATTATTCTTAGATTTTTCAAGTCCTAAATGCGAAATTTCTGCTTTTTAACGTTGCCTCATGTGGATGAATTTCAAAAATCAGACAAAATCATCGAAGATACGTCATTGCTGCTGACCAGCTATAGTTATTGGGTTAACTTATTTTTAAAAGCATTTAGACCTAAGTATACATACATGCAAAATACGGTTTTAATCAACAGTATGGACTACAGCAGTAATTTCTCAGTTATATACTTAAGCGACGCTCACGGTTTCGGATCTTAAGATCACTAATTTTTCCCAACAGCAGAAATAAATCTACCAGTTTCACTAATGCCAACCTAGAAGGTGATTTGCTACGACCTAAAAGCAAAATTGTTTCCAGTTTTGTTTTGAATTTTTAACGATTTCAATGCATTGATGAAGCATATAGCGTTCCATTTATTGTAGTAGCACAATTTTAAATTATAAAATGTCAAAAGATGACTTCAAAATTGACAGCTGCGGAAATAGCGGGCTATTCATAATGGGCAGGTTCAGACAACATTAGGGACTTCATTTGCAGTCAACTGCATTCTTTGAACGCAAAATAAGATCAAGGCAGTAAGTTAATTTTTTAAATGTCATTAATTTGAAACTTCGAACCTTACTTGACTATCTTTTACCTGCAGAAAGTACCAACATTATTTTTATCTACAAAAACAACTCCCTCCACAGGTTACAAGTCCATCATATGTTGTGTTCTGTATTGTAAAGAAAATGACGTTATTGCTTTATCAATATGACAAGGAACATTTTTACACAAAACTTTAAATAATATTGTACATCTACTAAATAAGTTAATCACAGAGTTATGAAGTTCAGTTTTCAGTTGAATGAATAAACATGATCAGCTGACATTTTGACATATTACTTCCGATTTAATAGTAAGGCGCCAGTTATAGCTATCATTGGCTGCGTTTAATTTCAGACAGATAGGCTGAGATGTCAAAGAAGGAATCCAAAGGTATCCAAGAATTTCTATGGTATGTAGGTATCTGACAGAACAGCTGATTCAACACATGGTTGAATTTCAAGAAGCTTGAAAATTGATTTCAGCTTTTTGTATTTGTTGGTATACAAAAAGATACAAAATGTTAGTTGAAGTTGTATTTGAGGATGTTCTGTACATAATAGACGATGAAGAAGCTATTTGCCTCCGAATTTTAGAAGGTAATTATGATCTATTTTTTGTTTTATCTTACAACAATTTAGAAGCTTAAATGTTTCTCTGCTTTTTGTGAACAGCTGAAAGTTGTTTTTATTTTTTGACAGCTATCCAACTCGTTCAACAAGGTATCTACTAATCCACCTATCCATGATACCCTATCCAACACGAGATTGAACGCAGCCATTGGTTTTCATCTTAAGCCTAGTACGCTGCTGATGCGAAACGAAATTTTTCGGCGGTCTCCAAGTGCAGAGCGAAATTAAAACGAAAACCACAGCGGAAAAATATTTGTGGAGAGTTCTGTCTGGAAGTTGAAGTTCAATTTTAAGCCTAGTACGCTGCTGATGCGAAACGAAAATTCACATACAAAAATGACATGACGAAATCATAAACGAAAATATTCTAAAAATGTTTCAATAAATAAATAAAACGTCAAAATTTCGCAAGCAATTAATATACCGGGCAATTAAATTGAGAACGAAAAGAGTGGAGAATTGTACTAAGAAATCTAGTACAGCTATCCACTAAAATGTCACATTTCGTCGTTCAGCAGCGTACTGAAAAACGAAAAGCACAGCGAAATTTTTCGTTTATGATTTCGTCATGTCATTTTTGTATGGGAATTTTCGTTTCGCATCAGCAGCGTACTAGGCTTTAAAAAACAAACATTGGAATTTTTTTGACAGGTCGTTTATAGCTATCATTAAAAATTTCTGTCATTGAAAACAAATTCCTGATTGAAATCCACCGAAAAACTTTTACTGACAGAAATCTGTCATTGGAATTGTGTGAAATTGGAACACAAATCAGTGGAACGATTCGTTTCACATTTCAACATAAAAAAAGTATCAGCTGTTCAGGAAAATGAATTTCCGTCCGGAAAATAAAAAAATACATTTTTAGAGAAAAAAAAATACGCAATTACACTTTTTTCCTCAAAAAAATTCTTTGGGTGATTTCCGATCCATCAGTATATAATTTTCATTTCTAATCAAAGGGAAACATCGTCAAATATCGATTCAATTTTTTTTTCCGGATCGATTTCAATGCTATAACTGGCGCCTTAGGGAGAATTTTGTTGACTCACTTTCCCAAAAACACTCTATATGAAGATATAAATCCTTCGTACGTATCACTCTTCAAAACCCATTTGTTTACATTGTTGTATTTGTTATGTGGAAGAATTCAACGAGTAAAATTGACGTGTTTTCACGCATACATAGACACATTTACTGAGTTTTCAGGGGAAATTTCATAAATTAGAGGAGAAATTACACGCACACTAAGAAATACTTTATGAGGCCAGTTTCCGGTTTAGCTTGTAGGCAAACCAATATGGCTACCGAGGATTTATATCTTTACTAGAGTGTTTTTGCACTTTCCAGTCAACTTTTCAATAAATTAGTATTACTTGGAAGTCAATTTTTTGGCAGCTGGCCAATCATATATTTAAAATATGCCTTACCTTCAAGATCGTTATGTCGTCTGAACCTACCCAATGAAATCTCATATTGGAAACCCCTTTTTAAAAAAAGAAGATAAAAGCCCATAAGGTGTTTTAGAATCTTCTGTACAAGTTTGGCAATATTTAAAACTTTTAAAAATTAAATTTTTAGGTAGCGTCTATCATAATCTTCTGATTCTACCTTTATTTACCAACTACCTACGACGATAGTGGTGTAAATTTAATTCTACATAATTTTACAATTGACTATAAAACAAATGAATACAAAACATACAAGTCAGACACAAACATTCTCTATAATTTAAGTTATTTTTGTTGCATTCACAGAATTTAACAATTTTACTGTCTATCACTGTATAATTTAATTACTTACCGATCGACCGTATAAGACGACGGAGACGAACGGCTGGCAGACGGCTACCATCTCTAATGACTGATGGAAAGCTTACACTGTTTTTATTTGTTATTTGCCAAATGAGACTGCTACATCAACTTGGAAAGTAATTTCCGGGCTTACTGACTTTAAAGAGAAAAGATAACATCATCTCCATCTTCACACCTTACTTACTGACTAACTGACTGACTGTTCTGTTCTGTGTGATCAGTAATGGTGATGCTGGTGGAGGATCGTCGCGTCGTTGTCGTGGATAGTAATTGTGATCAGTGCGAGAACAGTTATGCACTCCTCAAATGAAGTCATTAATTTGTTTGAATAGGTTGTAAAGCTGAAGGAAAAACACGATGGTGACGACGACGACAAAGACAGCTTCGAGGTGCTAAGATAGGCTTAGGTACCTATAAAGATACGATATACCAGAAGCATCAATAAAGCAAACTTCCAGTTATGAAAAGTATAGGTGAATAATTACTATCCGGTTTCACAAGTCGACGATAGTCTAGCTAGTCCATTAATCTAAACAAAATTTCAACAAAACAAAAGACCAAAACAAACCAAGGTACTCCAACTCCATCTCCATGATCGTGTCATCTAGATAACTAATTTTGTACCATTCAAACTCCAAGCTATTAAGAAGAGGCAACGTGAGCTTAGCGAAAATATGGAAACACGCAGTTAGTATGTGATTAATTGTTAGACACCTTTTCAGCTGCTACAATTTCCAAGCCTTAGGCCTTATATCGAGAGAAAACTTCTTTATCTAATGTTTTTATCGAACCTCACAAAAATATCTAACTTTGAACAATTGGATTCAGCACTCATAAACAAAAGAACTAGGTCCCTCTTTAAGAAAAACTGATTAGACAAATCTCTCTCTCTGGAACATCTCAAGACGCAACGTGTAAATGCATTTAAAATCAATTTTCCATGTGGCCATCATGGCATAGACATAGAGTAGGTAATGAATCATAACACAGATAACATTTCTTTGATTACACACTCCAAATGAACCAAGCCATAGCCAGATCAGAGTTTGTGTATGGCTTTATGGTGTTCCCTGTTCTCCTTTAGCCAAATCTACTTTGGCTCTGTGGGTCGTTGCTGCCGCAAAAGGAAGATACTCTTTCGAGTCTATGCGTTTGCACCATGTAGATAAGTATTACGCATTTCTTTCACATTGTGCGTCGTCTTAGTTGTCTGGTTATGCGTATAGCAATTCAAACCCACGTTTGTAGAAATGAGAAATGGAGCGAAAATATAGTGACTCTGATAATGTGAAAATGGTTCTATAATAATTTAACATCACTTCGGGGCTCCTCCGCTACCGTCTTGTGTTACATATTTCTAACTAACGTGTATTTGCATCATCTATACTCTTGTAGATGCATCGATTGCATGGTCTATTTGTAGAATTGATACTTGAGAATTTTGTCGTCATTTATAAGAAAAAATCTGGACTGGAGGAATTTATCTTGAAAGCAAAACATGAAAGTTACATCAGACCGACGGAAAATTCCTATGTTCATACTCGATGAATTTACTTAAACGTTACAAATTTTAAATTTGTACTTATAATATGTATGTATATACTTCAAAAACCTCTTTAAGGAAATTTTTCTGAAGACGTATTCTTCAACTTCAACGCTGGCAAATTACTACATATGTAAGCTTCAAAAATGGCAATAGGCAATCGTTCTATTTCTGAGACATATGTTACTCTTGAAGACCGCCGCGTCTTAAGTTAACAAACAATGTTGTAGTGAAATAGCCAGTTGCATTCCTTTCCTCAAACAATTCAACTGTAAAGCTAGGTATACACGATTGGAAGATCTTCCAATATTGGCCGAACTGTCAGAAGTCTTCCAATAGCGTCCAATTAGGTGACAATTTGAAATTTTGACCAAGGCAGCTAGTTAGTTTTTCCAGTGTCATAAATTTCAAACTTGGAACTTAACTTAACTAACCTCTACCTTCCTTCCATCGTATACAACATCAAATAGAATTGTGCAGAAAATAAATAAATCACAGAGTAATAAAGTTGAACTTAAAGTTGAATGAAAAATTATGATTAGCTGGCATTTTGACATAAGTTTAATTGAATTGATAAATAGGGAGATTTGGACGACAATTTTTTGGCAGCTGGCCAATCAGATGCTAGAAACTTACCTTACTTTTAAGTCGCTTATGTCGTCTGAACCTGTTCAATGACTGCCAATTTTTTTGTCTGTCACTTCTGACAGATAAAATTGGGTGTTTACATGGGGCAGGTTCAGACAACATAAGGGACTTCATTTGCAGTAAACTTCATTCTTTGAACGTAAATTTTGACCAATGCAACTAGTTAGTTTTTCAAGTGTCATGAATTTAAAATTCAGAACTTTACTTCACAAACCTCTAGTACTTCAAGTTCATAGTACAAAAACTACCAAGATCATTATTTTCTACAAAATACTCCTCAGACAAGCTACAAGTCCATCACGATTCGTATTTTGTATTTTAAAGAAATATTACTTATTTCTTTTCCAAATTTACAAGGAACCTTTTTACAGAAAGCATTAAATGAAGTTGTGCAGATAATAAATAAATCATTGAGTAATAAAGTTCAGCTTTTAGTTGAATGAAAAAACATGATCAATTGTCATTTTGACATAAGTTGACTTGTCTTGATAGTTAGGGAGATTTTTCTTGACTTACTTTCCAATAAAGTTGCCTTAATTGGAATTGGAAGGCAATTTTTTGGCAGCTGGCCACTCAGATGCTGGAAACTTGCCTTTCAAGTCCCTATGTCATCTGAACCTGTCCATTGACTGCAATTTTTTTGCTGTCACTTCTCACAGATAAAACTGGGTGTTTAGGCGCCAGTTATAGCTAAATATCATTGGTTTTCATCATTGAAAATAAACATTGGAATTTTTTTGGCAGGTCGTTTATAGCTACCATTAGAAATTTCTGTCATTGAAAAAAATTCCTAATTGAAAGCCTCCGAAAAATGTTTACTGACAGAAATCTGTCATTGGAATTGTGTGAAATTGGAACACAAATCAGTGGAACGATTGGTTTCACTTTTGAACATAAAAGTATCAGCTGTTCAAGAAAATGAATTTCCGTCCGGAAAATAGAAAAATACATTTTTAAAGAGAAAAATACATGCGTAATTACACTTTTTTTCTCAAAAAAAAATTCTTTGTGTGATTTCCGATCGATCAGTACATAATTTTTATTTCTAATCAAAGGGAAACACCGTCAAATATCGATTCAAAAATTTTTCCGGATCGATTTCAATGATAGCTATAACTGGCGCCTTACATGGTTAATAGAAAATTGGTTAAAATGTATTGGGAAAAATCTGCCAATCGTGTATCTTTAGCTTAATACCCCTTCTACTAAAAATGCTCATTTCTTTACCCTTGAACCCAATTTCTAACGTACCTAATGTCAAAAACAGGGATTCTTTCTTTAGCCGCGCTAAACTAATGTGAAATGCTTTGCTATGCTCAATATTTCAGACTCATTACAATGTGCAGAGATTCAAAACCAATGTGCAACGGTATTGCCCTTTTAATCCTATCCTGTTTTCTTAATTTCTCGCACTGTGTCTAATCATTAAAAGGGTATAAATCACTCTTTTAGGGAAATTTAATACTTCAGGATATCACAATGGATCTAAATTGATCAAAGAGTGGGGATAGCGTCATCAATCGCCAGCCATCGAACCTAACTTAATATAAAAACAAACATGGGGGTCATATCAGGTCGTTCTCAACATCAAAGAGTTGGCTTATACTGTCACTTTATTCCATTTTACGTAACTTAGGAAGCACAGTACATAAATTTCGAACCTCTTTTTTTTAAATTTATCGCCAATTGTCAAACTGATCAAAGCCTTACATTGACTCAAAAAAAAGAAAACAATGTTCTGCTTTCCATATAAAGATGAAAACGTGAAAAATTCAATTCCGCCTTACGTTCACTTCATCGTCGGTCTTAAGAACATAGCATTTAACATCATCTCCCCAGCACACAATAGAAAACATGGTTTGTGCGACTCTCAATCCTACTACTTGGATCCTCCTCTTGCCCATCAAAGAATCATGCATGATTCTGTAGTGTATATATCGTCAGTCTATATATGGAATTGCATAACCCAAACTTCAAACAAGTCTGAATTCTGGAGTTTCCTTCTCGTTAACCAACCAGCCATCAAGCTAGGAGCTTCAGAATCAGCAGCCAAGCAACGCACGCGACGTGGTGCTAGTGCACCTGTTTTATTTCTACGCACCTCATCATCTCTCATCGTGTGAAAAGTTCTTGCCAATGCTCTACGCAGCACAGCACACCCTAGGAGTTTATCAATGTTGTTTGATCACCTCACGAGTACGAGTTTGTAAACAAGTGTCACTTTGTCACGGTCGCAGAGTTCCACAGAATTCGGCAGAAATATCTAGATATGAGCTGAGGATATGGATATGAGTTGCAGTTGAAATTGTCCAACAACGGGATGCTTCTCATTATGCATAAAGCTACTGCTGGCTATATACTATGAACCTGCAGCAGAGAACCGTTTTAATTAGGTTTGTGATCATGTTCTTCTAATCCTAGAAGGAAGGAAAGACTCCCATTTGAAATGCAGGTATGGGTCATATTTTCATATTCCAAAGGCCAAAAACAAAACATCAAAAATTACATTAACATGTATAAAATATCGAATTTTATTATCTTGTTTATTTTTTGTTTCTGTTTTAATATTGTAAGTGTAAACTTTAAAAAATATACATTACACATAACACATGTGTTTTCATTTTTGTTTTTGTTGTTGTTGTTAAAACATAAAAATACTTGAGTTACATTTAAGATTAATATGGCTATTTTTTTTTAAAATGTTTTTATTTTCTTTAATTTTTTGAGAACTAAGAATTAACTACAACATTTTATTTATTGCGCAAATAAATTTATAAACAAAAATAATTTAATTTAAACAAAAAAAGTCTCTCGTTGCATAGGATATCTCAGTGAAATTTGTTTTCTTATTTATTTATTTTTGTATAAAAATTGTTAATTGAGCACAAAAATAAAATAATCATAATACAAAAATTACATTGAAAAATAATTAAAAACAAAAAATAATAAAATGAAGTACTGTCGATAATTTTTGGTATAAAATATTGAAAACTTGTGTAAAGAAGAACAAGAAGAAAATAAACATTATAACAAAATTAATATTAAAATTAAAATAATAATAATTCTACACTAGCTGAATTTTACTATATAGTTTGCTTATATAAATCATTCATATTTTAAATCTCTAAAAAGATTAATAATTTGTGTTTTTCTTTTTAATATTTTGTTCGAAGCATTTTTGTTGTTTTTGAAAAATAAAAATAAAAATATAGTATACACATTACAAGTTGCTAGAAGTTATTATAATTTTTTGTTTTTAAGTAGAATTGAGATAGAAGTAAATACTAGAATTTTGCTATTAACACAGCAACACGCCACACATAATTTTTTTTAAATTTTTATATAGAATCTATTTTATATTAATTACACAAATAAAATAATCAAATTAAAATTAAAAAGAGAAATAGAGAAATATAAATATCTATATTTTTTGTTTAAGGTATATAGATGAAAAATAAAATAATATTTTATCAACATTTGGAACTTGTGGTTCCAGTAGCTTCCAAGTGATTCATCAAAAGCTGTTGCAAACTTCCTCGGAGAGCTCGTTCCTCGTTCATTTGGAGTTTCATCTGAGCCATATCCTGTTGCATTTGTTTGATGGCTGTCCAAAGCTGACGTAAAGTGGGTGTCATATCTTCATTCTCTAAACCTGCAAATGTGGTCGGGATATTTTGTGTTGTTGTTGTTGTTTTTTTTTTGTGATAGATAGTGAATAGGAAAAGAAAAATATTTCGACAAAGTGGAAGACATACATACATAGATGAAATGGAGAAAATATTTACAAAACAAATACTTCAAAAAAAAATATAGGCAATCAATTTTAAAAATACGCTCTAGATGCACTACGAAAAGGTGATGCTTTTTAAAAAAATGTTATATCAAAACCAAATATGTTTCCTTTTATATGAACGAACTTTTAGTTATCTAAAATTGGCTACTTTATTTCTTTTAATCGATAATGGAGATTTTTTCAAAACATTTAAATCTCTACACAGTAAGTCTTCAAAAAAGATTAAAAATTGGTCTCTTTAAACCTGATTAAACAAAAAATATTGATGATGGTGAAGTGGTTTGTTTTATATGTTTTTATTTATATTAACAAAATTTGTGATTTTATTATTAAAGATTGGATTCAAATGATATCTTTTCGTATGTTTAAAAAACATAACAACTTTGATATAAATTTTTTGTAAAGTTTTATATAATGGGTTATCCATTTTGCGGATTTAAAAGTACCTATAGGGCTGGAATTCGACATCTGTCAAATTAAGTTGTTAAACAAATTCTTTATTTTTCAGTTGAAAGTCTGACATTTACGAAAATGCATCGCTTAACTTTCGCACAATGCATACAAATTGGTAAAACCTACTACAAAAATGGTGATTCTGCCACAGCTACATAGCGAGCTTTAAGAAGAGATAATGGTTTACATAATCGTCCAACTACGCAAGCAATTGGCAAAAACAGATATAGTAAGGTCTGTGCATCATCGTTTCTCTCGTACCACTGAAAATATCGCTGCTGTAACTGTTGCCCATTCCTGGTCGTTCTCAGGAATTAGGACTGTCTTACATTCATATAATGCCCAGCTCACACAACAACTGAAACCAACTGACTATTCACAACGTCGGTCATAGATACGTCGAATTGGTATTTGAACAAAACGCGGTGGATGGCGATTTTTTGAACAAAATTTTCTTCAGCGACGTAGCACATTTCTCTCTCGGCGGGTATGTAAATAAACAAAAAGTGGCGATATTAACTGGCCACCAAGATCATGCGATTTGACACCGCTGGACTTTTTTTTGTGTGGCTACGCGAAAGATCGTGTTTATGCAGATAAACCTTTAACTCTTGAGCACTTAAAAACCAATATTCGTCAAGTTATGGCTGATATACCGCCCAATATGCGTCAAAAAGTGGTCGAAAATTACCTCAAAAGAATCGATGTTTGCAACAATTCGCGTGGTGGTTATTTAAATGATTTAGTGTTTCACACATAATGTCAACATTCAAACTTTATAATAAACAATAAGTATTATGAAAACAAAATTTTATATGTGTTTTATTTACGTTTACTTTTAAAACCGCAAAATGGATAACCCTGTACAATTTAAATCAACTTCTTCTGTCAGAACTATTAAACTTCCATGAATTAATTGAAAGGCATACTAAACATATTTTTTAAATGCCTCCTTCTTTAAAGTTCACAAGACAGGACAAATATCACTGGTGAACAAGGTTTTAGTAAGTACTGGCAATCAATGTATACTTTTTCTAAAGTTTTTAAAAGGCTAAAGTTCGAATCCAGCTTTAACAAAAACCTCATTATTGTACCCTTGTTACGAAAAACAAATCGCAAGTTTGAGAAATCCAATATGTGGTCAAATAAAGAGGAGTGCAATTCGGCGTTCAAATAGAGCAACATCTCTTTTTCCAAAAAAATTAGCTTTTGATGTTAACATTAAAAACGAATTTGCGAAATTTGTGATTTCAAAAATGTTTCCTTTCGTCGAACTTTTGATATTTTCAGTACGTAGCTTATTTTCTTTTTAAAAAATCCTCACAATCTTTACTTATAGAAACTTTAAAGGAACCCTGAAGCATTTACGATAAAACGTTTTTTAACAGAAAAACGCAAGTGATTTTTTTTGTTTTTAAAACTAATTCCACGTCTAAACAAGGTAATAAGGTATTGAAAATATATTTAAAAAAAAAGAATATAAAAATAATGTTGAAAACGAATATTTTTAAATTTGAGCGTGTTGCTTAAAGTGGAGTTCGGAATCAGCACCAAAAATTAACTCTAAATGTATTTTCTTAAACGATGAAAGCATAACATTAAAAGTTTTTTGAAACTTTTGCCAAATCATCTTATAATTTTTTGTAAAAAAAACTACATATGGGTGATTATACAAAAGTTGGGTAACTCGATGTCATCAACCAATATATACAAAGTCTGATTATATTTTATTGAGATTGCAATTTATTTTAAAACAATGGAAAGACCTTTATTTAGTCACCCAATTTCAGTTCTTCATTGTGAATACAAGTTATTAAAAAAACACAATTAGTTCTTAAAACGTCAGTCCTCTGGCATGTCACAACCATGAAAACCAACCATTAAGTGACTGTCTATTAAACATTATCATTGATTTGAGAAAACTTATCAATTTACTACAATCTGTGATGTATGTATATAGTTAAATATATACTACAACTTTCATAATTCAGTGTTCTCCACTTTATTTAAAAAAATAAGAAATTTTGTGTTTAGTTTCATTCATCAGTCCCTTGTGTGTTATTTAAGTTTGAAATTCGTGCGAAATATCGCCGACTCACTGTCAAATCCTACTTTGAATTTTAATGTTGGTAATAAAGTTAGTTGCGGGTCGCACAATTTGACGGCCACAATAACTGTACCAGAGTTTGGGTTATGTTTGTTGTCTATACACGTGCTTAGCCAGTCAACACGTCAGTTTTATGGTGAGTCGTTATTTTTTTGTTAATCTAAAGTGTATTTTTATTTATTCGTATTAGACTTTGATTTGTTAAAATGTAGTTTGTTGATATTTGAAATTACAAAAAAAAAACATTAGTCCAGATTATAATCTCAAATTTCGTCTTTTTCGTCAGTCCTATGGCGTCAGTCCTGTGTCAGGTATATTTGTTATTGTTCTTCATTTCTTGATCATTAGTACTTTTAAGATGAATATTGTTAGATTTTGTTTGTTGATTACTTTGAAATAATTAGTAAAACTATGTGAAAGTAGTAAAAGATAAGTGAATAACGTTACGTTAAATGTCAAAAGTCTGTTTTGAAAACTGATGTAGTATTTTCTCATAGTATTACATATTAATAATTATTTTTTTTGTTACTTAGTGATTTTAAGTGATCATTATTAAATCCTAAGAGATTTTTACTAATTTGTATTAAATTTCATTATAATACTTTCAAAACTGTGTATACTCGTCAGTCCTCTGGCAGTCAAATTCTGAAATTTTTAAATATCTTACAATGTACTCAAAAAAGTGACTGGCCCGATTGGGAACAATATATTAATTAGATTAGCTATCATATACACCCGAATTTATAGAAGTTTAATTTAAAAACTATCGTAAACAAAATATCCTCAAAAGTTACCCAACTTTTGTATAATCACCCATATGTTGTGTTTTATCATATTCTTAAAAGCAACGCATCATCTTCTTGATTTTTGGAAAAAAAAAATTTTCGAAAACCTGATTTAATTGGCCGGTTGTTGCTATCATTGAAATCAATCCCGACAAATTTTTTGAATGTTTGTTTGACTGCGTTTCCTTTTGACTAGAAATACAATTTTTATACTGATACTGGAATGAAATTCATTTTACTGTGAACAGCTGATTCTATTTTATCAAAAAAAAACGTGTGGATTTTAATCAGGAAATTTTGTTCAATGACAGAAAACTATTCCAATTATTGGTTTCAATGATGAAAACCAATGATAGCTATAACTGGTCGCTAATAAAAAAATAGAAGAAATGAAATTTCAGGACAACAAAATCTTTGAGAAAAATATTGTTTTATCTGTGTATCAGAAAAAAAAAACTTAATTTTGTTGCCCAGCGTATTTAAAATTAAATAAAAAAAGTGTATATTTTGCATTCACGCAAATTCTAAAAAAAAACATACAAATGTCGTTTCTAAAGTCTGATCAATTATCTATTCCAATCATTCTACAAATGCATATTTTCCGAAATTAGTATTAGAATCATAAGCATCACCCTTTATTTAATTATGTAACTCTAACAATAAAACAAAACTACACTCAGAAACCAACATAAAACAAACTATTCTATTTTTGTTTTGCTTTCCAAAACTACAATATCAAGATGCAAAATAATAAATAATAATAATAATTGTTGAACTTAAGCTAAGCCAATTATTATTTTTTTTTTTGAGTTGTACAACTAAAACAATTTACAAACAAAATAATCATAAAAATAAAAATAAATTATTAAATAAAAGTGAATGTTTAGTATAAAATTGAAATAATAATAATATTGTTGCCTGGATAATAATATATTCAGCTGATTTGAGTGATGTGAGACAAGAGTTGTATGAGGTAATTAAAATTAACAAAACAGAAATTAAAATAATAATAAATGAAAACGAATTATTTTGCTCTCATGTGTGAAAATAAATAATTTTTTTTTTAATACAAAACAAAAATGTTTACTCTTTTACATTAATTTAATTTAATAAATATATTTTCTTATATTTAGTTTTCTTACACGATTATAGTTTGATTTTATAAAAAAAAATCTTATTTCTTAAATACCTAATTTTATATAATTTATTTGTATATATATATAGTATAATTATGGCATCTGCATTTGATAAACAATTTAGTTGTAGTTATATTTATATATTTATTTATTTGGATGTGTTCTTTGCAGAGTTTGAATTTGAATTGCAATAATTGAACTAAGGAAAATATTGACGACGGCTTATTGTTTCTATAGAGTTGATTTTTGCTTTAGTTTGTTTGTGCTATATAATTAATATATATATAATTATTTTCATTGAAAAAATATTTATATACAACAATAAATATAATAAAATATCATAATAATTTAAAAAAGTTGCACTGTTTGTGTTTAATATCTTAAAATGCTTGCTAACAAAAAATGGACTCATTAAGTATGCATATTAATTTATAGCCAAAAAAGCAACTAGATTTAGTTTATTTATTTCTTTGTTTGTATTTATTTAACTTACTTACTTAATTCTAGAATTTATTTATTATCATCTTTTTAAAAAGTCGTGTTTCAATTTAAGTCAAAAAAAAAAATGTTGGATATAAGTTTCTACGCATAATTATATTATTTTTGTTTCCATAAATTTCGTAATATTATTCGTAATCGATTTTTGTTTAGTTTTCTTGATTTAAACATCACAGGGTTAATTATATAAAGAAACAGCACATTGTTTTTTTTATTTTTTAAATTACGATAATTCTAAAAGACGCTTAATATCATGTAAAAAATCAAGAGACGCCAGCTAGTTCCCTTATAAATGTTTATCCTTATTATGTTAAACTCATCGTATCGTACCTAACTACTCGAAATTTATATCATTTTAAGTTTAAAAACTTATATTCAGCTCAGCTGAATTAATATGATTTCTAGGCATAAATACTTAATATACATTTTTGTATAAACTTAAATTTTTTACACATGCAATGTAATAATTTATTTAATTTAAATGTACTTTTAAATTTACTTCGTCGACGAAAATTTGGTTAGTTTCTTTTTGTTTGTTTTTAATTTGGAACAAAAGTTCACAAGATTGAAAGTAAATTTATTACAAAATAAAAATATTAAATCTCACTTTCAGTTTCTTAGTAAAATGATTTCGTTATGATTTCTTGCTCGCATTTAATTTTGATTTGATTAATTTTATATAAAAATTCTAATTCAGCTCAGCTGAATTAGCTTTTTACAATTTAAAAAAAAAACTAATCAATTTTCTTTAAAAATCAGTAATTGTTTATTTTCCGCCATTGTTTCATAACGAAATTTCCACAACACCATGTTGCTGAATGCCGCTGACTATCGTTATCGGTTGCACCATCATCTCCGGCCAAGTGTGGAGTACTTCTACGCAGTGTTGATTGTTTCATATAACCCTGTTGTGGTGTCTCGAAGGATCGATTCAGTCTTCTGTCGTAGAGTCCCGGCGAGGGATACTTTTCAGCTTGTTTCTCCTCAGCGGAATGATTTCGACTAAGCGGTGGTGGAGTGCGTTGGTGCGTTTGATAGGCATTTTTAAAATTTTTCAACTGTTGCTTATTCTTTCGGGGCAACAGTGGTGTCATGAATATATTGTCATATCCCGAGCCTGTTTTGAACCTATTCAGCGTCTTTCTTGTGGCACGCTCCTCTGACATGGCTCTGTATTCAGCCGGTGAGGGAGTGTTATTTTGATTGACTCCGCATGTGCCGCTCAACGAGTACCGATAAGCAGTATTCAGCGACGATACCGACGTCGAATACATGTTAAAATTATTTGGACTAGCCTCGCGCCAAATGTACGACGAGTTCAGACTATTGGTAGAATTTTGTTGGGCCTGCGCGGCTGAATTTGTATAGGAAGTGCCACCGCTATTGCAGAGAAATGGCAGCTGCGGGTTGGAGGTGGAAAATGGTTTACTGGTTTTCAATTTTCCTCCTCGTATGGGCAAACATGGTGTCCAGGGTTGTAGGGCTAAAGTGTGAGAATGAAATAGAAAAACAAACAGACAAAGAAAAAAGGAGAAAGAAGAGAGAGAGAGAGAGCAAGAGAACAAGGACATAACACAAGACAACGACAATTTTCTTTCTGATGGTTTTTTTTTAATTTTTGTGTTACGCGATCGGGATGAACTACGTAAAAAATGTTACGTTGGAATGGGAAGTAGTGAAGATGGTCAATCCATGACCAAAATCTTGCGATGTGTTTTTTTAAGATGGATGTATACAATAGTTTATTTTTGAAACACATTAGGATTCAAGGACATAATCTATGTGAAAGCGATGAAGAATATGAAGCACAAAATGGGCATAAAATGTGTGTTGTTTGTTTGCTGTTGGCGTGTGATGTTGGTATGGACATGATCTAGGTCTAGGATGAATGTTTTCCATAGGTTCCAAGAAATCAAATTCTTTTTAACTTAGAAAAAAAAATCCATTAATCAGCTGAAGGAATTTTTTTTGTTGATTTTTTAATATATAAAATGTTTAATAATAAAATTAACAAAATTAATAATAAATAATAATATTAATTGTTTTAGTTGTTGCAAATTAAAAAAAAAGAAATAATCTTATATTAGAGGACTTTTGGTAATATGCATTCATTAGATCCAGCGTTAATTTTTATTTGTTTAACACATTTGTACAGTGGTGTTTTTTGGTTTAATTTTAAATTTTAAAGTTATCCAATTATTAATTTATTTATAAATTATAACTAACAAACTAATCTTACGGATGCAGAGAAATTCAGCAAAACCCAATTAATAATCATTTTTTTTAAACAAAACTAAATTAAATAGAAAGTTTTTGTTTGTTTTTATTTTTTTTTTAAGAACCACAACAAGAACTCAAGACAAGAACTTCAATGGAGGTGGTAATGATATTTTTGTGGTGGTTGTTGTTGTTGTTGGGTATTTACCTGAGTGAATGGTGTTCCTTGCATTGTTTTGGTAGGCAGCACAATAAGCTTCAATGACACGTAATACAAGTGCATCCTCTTCAAAATTTGGTTGATTTTTACGACTGTTGCAATAGCTAGATAAGGCGTTTGAGCTACCACCAGTCGTTGATGTCTGATTGTTAAGCAAATTTGGACGAAGTGGTGGTGCCGGCCGAAGGTTCGTTATGCTCCAGTTAGCTATTAAAAAAAAAAAAAAACATAAACAAAACATTTACATTATGTGAAGATATTTTTATTGTTTTAATTTACCTTTTATGCTTCCGATCCTTCCGCTTGGCACCATTCCCTGATGACTTGCCACCGGGACTGCTCCGGCTGCCGCCCCCATAGCGGCCGTATTTGTCATCTTGGAAATACTGTTCGATGTCTGGACTAAATTTGATTTGTGGCCGAGGCCCAGAAGATGATTTTGCTGACTTAGAGGGGGTAGATGTTGATGATGAGGTGGATGCTGAGTGGGAGTGTGATATTGATTGTAGCTCAGATGATGATTGAAGGACAGGCTCCGTTTGTGTAGTGACTGTTGATGTATTGGAGGTGTTGTTCGCAGATTCGAATGACCGAATCCCAAGTTGGCTGGCGGTGACATCTGTAATTAAAAAAAAGCAAACAAAAAACACCAAACCATCTTTAAAATTGTGTGAATAAAATAAAACGACTTTTATTTCCTTAAAATTGTTAAACTAGAAAGAAAGAAAATTGCATCAGGCTTTTACATTTGCAGCTGAAAAATAAATCTAAATTATTTTTGTTGTGTGTTAGTTAAAGTCAAATATATGCGATGTTCGGTGCAATTTATTGTGACCATTTGATTTTCTTCAAGTCCGAGATTTATAAATAAAGGACAAAAATAAAATATTGTATAGTTAAACTTAACAATAATTAAAAATGCATATTGAGAAAATAGATTAAAGGGCTCAGGCAATGCGATGAGAGATGGCGTTTGGTTAAATTTTGAACTTAATATTCTTGATTTGATTCTTAAAAGATTTGCTCGAATAGATGGATGATTTAGGCAGCTAAGAGAGCTTTTTTTAAAGTGGTTTTGTTTTTATATCGTGATTTATATATTAACAAGGACGGACAAGCATTCTGCGAATTGAAGCAGTTTAGTTTTGATTCTTTATTGTTTTTGATTTTGTTTTTTTTTTTTCTCCGTGCCACTTTGCAATTGTTGCTAAAAAAGCTTAAAACAAAAATAAAACAAATAAAAAAGAACAACACAAGATTTAGTAACAGAGAACAAATAATAATATCCAATGAATAATTTATTTGTCAAGGAGACTTCTGTGTTAAAAAACATTCTCAAAATATAAACAATTTGAGTGTAACTCTTTCTGAAATCCTATTTTATTTTATTTTAATTAAGAAATCTTTCCTTAATAAAAATGATGGTTTCAAAAACCGTACAAAAATATATCAACATCCACAAGGTTTAGTTATTTTCTACAACTTTAGAAGACCCTAAGAATATTTAAAGTCAATTTGACAAATAAACCATCCATTTCTTTGATGGTGAGATCTATAAAAACGAGAATATAAAGAAAAAAAATATTGAAAATCAAAAAACGTGCACACTTCGCTTGCCTGAGCCCAAACTGCTGCCAAAGCCGCCTTCGACGGCAGCAGACGCACTCGCTGTCGTCGCAGCAACAAACGCCGATCGAGCATTATTGCAGATGGGACAACCTGCAGCCGATAAGGATGACGACGATGAAGCTGTTGTCGGTGTTGCTGAAAAATCTTGGCACCTGGAACAACATCTTGTTCCGTAACAGCACGAACAACTGCCTGCGGAATCAATACTTGGTTCTTTTCTCTGTGAACGCACAATTCCGCGGATAACAGCATTTGGAAGTTTTTCCTTTTTCCACCAATGCGCATACATTCCGCTACGAAACATTCCCTGGTTATCTTCATCGATTTCAGTGACTTCGTCCTGATTGTCGCTACTGTTTTTAGGAAAGGTTTCTGTAATTGGTCTTCTGCCAATAAAAATGCTTTTGGTATGGATTTGGACTGGTGGCGGAGCATTAGGATTCTTTGTCTGGACATCTTTCCCGTCTCTCTTGTCGTCATCATCGTCATCTTGAGTTAAGAATTTATTGCGAAACATACCGCAGACATCGAATCTAGATAAATCTCCATTTGATTGGGAGTGGCTAAGAGCTCTCTCATCAGGATGAGGATAATATTCATCGGTATTGTTGAGTGGGTGGTCAGGTGAGGAAATTGTACAACTGCCAGCCATCCCTGAATCACTGGATCGAGGACTAGGACATTGGGAACTCTCACAACATTTGCACTTTCCACCCGATGAAGTTGTGTTAGTGCTTTGAGGTGGAGATGATTTCCTTTGTGCATCAGGATTAGCCATTTGCACATATTGATAGCTGATGCATCGTCGCATTGATGCGGATCGGGCCACTGGTGGCTTTCCACTTGTAGAAGGCCCAGAGATCTTTTTGTCAGAATTAAGAGAATGTTTCTTAAAGGGTGAAACTTCGCGAGACAGACTCAACCTTTGGTTTTCTGGCTGTAAAGTACCATCCATGTTGTACAGAAGTTGCGCCGTAATACTATCTGGAGCTGGCATTACCGCCGGGAGATCCAATGAACTGGAATGTGTCGCTACTGAGTTTTCTTCCTCATCATAAACTACTTCTTCTCTTCGCCTGTCTTGGCGGTCAAGGCTTCCCTCTCGCACATGATAGGTCGGCACACAGATTTGTGTTCTGTCCGTTCGGTTAAATCGATTGCCAACAAATAAATTCGGCATGCTATGACGTTCAGTCGGAGAACTCGGGACCTGCTGGTGGGTAACTGGATTGTTTAGCTTTATCTCAGCTTCGTCATCCATATTCGCAAGATCTTCACACCCTACATAGGTTCCTCCAATTCTCCCATCATAAGATGATGTCTCGGAATTTTCCGAAATTAGATGCCTCATCTTTCCGAGGTTCAAACGGGCACTAGACGTATAATTTATCACACTCCTATCGGAAGACATTCTATTTAGGGCTCTAACTGCTTTCGAGCCAATTATCAACGAATCTTTCTGTCCAGGAGAAATATCAGTTGAACTGCCAGAGTTGAGATTGATGAGATTCAAAGTAGAACAATGCCTTTTCGATGGCATTTTCGAAGAATCCTCAATCAGCGATCCATGATCAATAAATGTATCTGTAGCTCCGAAAGAGTCAACTTTTCGGGTATAGAATTTGATAAACTCAAAGGGATCACTGCCACACGAACCTCCATCACTCTCCGAGTCAGTGGGTAATTCAAATGCATCTTGTCGCGATAAAGTCGATCTATCTTCCGAAACAAAAGCTGTCGACATTTGTTTCCTCCTCCTCAGTGTGATCTGCTCCAAATCGACACTCAGTCTTGCTTCTGGGTACAAGAGTACCCGAACCAGAGACCTTCGGAGCATACCCTGTTTTACGAGGTGCCAAAAATGAGCACTTAAATTCGCATACGGTGCTGTGGGAGGATAATTTTTTGGCGGTAGTGTTAAACGAAAATTTGGCGAGCCAATCTGATAGGCGCACAGAGAGAAACGTGCGCAGTAGCCGCGTGAATCAAGAACATAAGGAGGTGACTAATGCACAGATAATAGAAAATCTTATTAATTTGAACAAAAACTAATTTTTTAATGTTAAGACTTCAGTAAAAACTTACGTGAGAAGGTGGTTGAGGTGTGTTCATCGATGAATTACTGGTATTCCGTTTGATACTAATTGGCAATGTGGGATTAGTTCCATTAAGAAGGTCAACCCAACGATTCGCTTCGTTGGGTCCCTGGCACACGGCTACAATGCGCTCAATAAGGGGACCACTTATTTCGAAGGCATTTTTAAAAGTCTCAGTATCTTCTAGACGATTCACAACTATATTTGTAAGCGGTAGTTTTCCCTGAAAAAAATAGTTTTAATTTTTTTCCAACATTATCAGGAATTGATTTGAGGAGAATTTTTGTACCTCATAAATGAAGGCACTCATCCTTTGACTAACGCTGAGTATGAGGAGAGTTTGTGGGAAAAGAACAAAATAACGATCTCTATGGTCGGCTCCGACAGCCACACTTCCCATATGGATTATATCACCTAAAAAATGGTTTAAGAAAATATTGGTAATCTTTTGTTTAAAGCTCAAACTTAAGAACGAAAGAAAGGAATAGAAAACGCTGGATCTTGTTTTTAATAGATGATTTGAAAGAAGGTTATAAGAAGTAACATACCTAACGTACTCAGCTCCTGTCCTTGCCAGCCCCTAACAGGCCCAGTGAGCACTTGCAATTCTAATTCCTTTTGCCTTCGTGTTGCGGAGCAAGTAGCCTAAAAACAAACGTTATTTTTTCAGAGAAATTTTATTAAAACATTTTGTAGACGTCTTACAGCAATATCCTTGTAAACAGCTACACTGCGTTGAGTATCTCCTCGATCAGGATGGCTACTCTCCATATGCCTTTCTAATTCTTGCAACATAGCTGAGTATTTATCTAATCGCCTAAATGGTTTCGACAAACCCGTTGTTAGAACTAGCAGACCTGGGGATGCTGCTCCTTGACGTTCCATATATTTTTCAAGATCATCTCTATTAGAAAAACAAATAATATGGATTTAGATGTTGTGGTATAAAACTCAAAGTGTCTACTTACTTGTGCTTATCAAGGATAACAATAGCTCTAGGATGAGCTGCACAATATGCTTGATGAACAGATTTCATGATAGGAGCTTTCGTTAGAAATAATTTCCCCACACGATCGTTGCATTCTTCTAAACTGCTCAACAACTCATCGTGTGTTTTCACAACCTCCACAAAATTGCACATCAATTGAGCGTATTCATCATTTGTTAAACTATTTAAAGAAGAATGAAATAATTTTAGTATGCAATTGTTGTTGGAATTACTAGAATAACTTACATTTGTGTATTTTGAAGCGGCTCTAGGAAATTCTCCAGTAATCCCTGGATTTCGGCCACATGAGCCTTTTCACTATCTAATAAATCCTTTAACACAACCGAACGATATTCTTGAATTTCTTCAGGCGGACGTATCGTTTCGGATGGTGGTAATGGTGCTTTATATTCAATAACATAATTGCTGGGAAACCAGCCAGTCTTATCGTTAAGTGTTCCCTCCCACCAGCCACCCTCTTCGCGTTGGGTAACTGTAATAAGATCGCCTTTTTGGAAACATAACTCATCATTGTTTCCACCTTTGAATGAGTATTCAGCTTGGACAATAAGCGGTTGATCCATTCTACTTAAAAAAAGAAGTATTTTTGTCCGTGGTATCAACCTATTTTTAAAGATGTCGTCGCAACGTTTCTGGAAGAAGAAGAAAAAAAATTAATGTTTTGAATTTGAATATTTGAATACAAAGTTATTTGGGAATAGTTCATGTTCAAAGAAAGATTGCTTCAATTTAATTGTGTTCTTAAGATTTGTTGAGATTTTTTGCAAGAGTGTAAATGGTTTTATTTATTAAAAAACCGTAATACTTTTAAGAGAAATGAATAAATGTTTATTTTATTGTGAAGAGAAATATAAGCCATAAACTTTGAAGTTTTATTTTGTGAGCTTCGACTCCAAAATGTTAAACATTTGTGTTGTAAATTTTAACACTTTCAACGTATTGTTGAGAAGTGCATCGCTTTATTTCTAGGCGTAGCTTCTGCTTGTCAAATGTCACTCATTTTGAGAAATCAACTCATGTTGAAGGCTATATCAATGGAAAACAATATTAGCCAAATGGCTGCCTCAGCTAAGAGTTCTTCACGAGGAAACGACGACCCAAAAAATGCTTAAGTTTTGCGAACTGCGACTCCAAAATGTTCACTGTTTCTGTAGTTAATTTTAATAATTTCAAAGCGCTGTTGTTGAGAAGTGTATCGTTCCATTTTAAATTATGGAGTAGTTTCTGCTTGTCAAATGTAAAGAAAATGTTAGCTTTAAAAGTTACGCTGCCCAAAATAAATCCTCTTATTGGTAAATACTTTATATAATTTTACTGTTAGACAAGTTTTGAAGAAACTCATTATTTTGACCGATAGTGATTCGAAAATATTTCATATTTAAAGAAAAACTACAAAATTAGTTTTAAGATTTCTTGATGTACAAGGTTTTCCAATAAAAGGTTTTATTTATTAAAGAGAAATCAATGGATGTGGATATGCCAATGAAAAACATTGAAACATTATCAACGAAATGACTGCCTCTCCAAAGGGTTCTTCACGACGACCCAAAAATGCTTCAGTTTGGGAATTTTGACTGCAAAATTATCACCAATTTTGTAGTGAATTTTAACAAGTTCAACGCGTTATTGAAGAATGTAATGTTTCATTTTGAGTATTGGCATATTTCTACTTGTCAAATGTCAAAATGTGACAGCTTACAAAAGACAGCTGTCAAAAAAAGGACAAACTTTTATACAGTTTTTTTAGGAAATTATATTTTTGTAATATTAGAAGTTTTAATGGCAAAAGCTTTCTTGGCTTCCGAAGTTAATTGTTCTTTCGTTAGTTTTAATTTGCTTTATAGGTTAGGTTAGTTTAAAGTGGCTGCGAATTCAGAATCCACACACTTAGGCCAAAAGAAAAGGCCCATTGTGATACAACATGAATCTAGAGGATTACTTCCTACTAATCGAACCATTTTGAGCTTTTTATAAAGCGAAGAAGATATTTGATATCCTTTTTAGCTAGTTCACTGGGATTATCAAAAGAGTAGTCTCCCAGATGAAGTTTGCGTCTATGTGAAAGAGAAGGGCAAGTGCAGAGCAGGTGAGAGATTGTTTCCTCTTCTTCCTCGTCCATACAGCTCCTGCAGAAGTCATTTGGGGCTACACCAAGTCGTATTGCGTGTCTGCCTATAAGACAGTGTCCCGTAAGGACACCTATTAGGGAGCTAATATGAAGTCTGCTTTGAGATAATAAGTCTTTAGAGCGCTTTAGGTTCAGTGAAGGGCATATGAGTTTTGTGGCTGCGCATGTTGGTAAATTGTACTCGTACCACCTAGAGTTTGCTATCGCAAAAGCTGTTTCTTTTAGCAGAAGTTTACATGTAGCTATCGGTATACCTATCTTCTACCTTTCAGGTGAAATAGGTATGACGGTTCCATTTTTAGCGAGTTCATCGGCTCTACAAATTCCTGTGATGTCTCTGTGGCCTCGCACCCAACAGAGGTGAATGTTAAATTGCTGCGCCATCTCCGTATAAGACGATCGACAATCGAGGGCCGTTTAAGATTTGGTTGAGACACCGTCAAGAGATTTAATAGCAGCCTGACTGTCAGAGAAGATGCGGATATCAGAAGTTGATATCACGTTTTCTCTTAGCCAGGAGAGATCCTCTTTGATCGCTAAAATTTCCGCTTGGAAGACGCTACAATGATTAGGGAGGCGGAATGAGATGCTTAGATTAAGCTTTTCTGAGTACACACCACTACCAACTTTCTCATTTTGCTTTATATGTATGTTTTGTTGTTTTTCAAAGAATTGCAACTTTGGTCACCACGATATAAGAAATATAAGAAAGACAATGTTAGATTGGGTGGTAATTCATTTTAACAAATTCTACGCCAAATTGCCTAAAAGCCAGACTAATCAATTTGTGAAGGAAAAAGTTATTGACAGAAATATATCATTTCAATTAACAACAAAATTCCCATGC
Source organism: Eupeodes latifasciatus (assembly GCA_920104205.1). Taxonomy (NCBI): domain Eukaryota; kingdom Metazoa; phylum Arthropoda; class Insecta; order Diptera; family Syrphidae; genus Eupeodes; species Eupeodes latifasciatus. Next base: position 152,356,100 of record OV049925.1, read on the forward strand.
CCCATTCTCCATTATCCTTGAAACATTTCCAAGTTTTTCTTTTACTCTTTTCACAGATGATTGACCACATTCTGGTCTCATATGAATGTATGTTTTTATTCATTTTTCATCTTTTGCAGAAAATTTCTTTGTATTTTAATTACTTTCATTCAAATATGTTTAATTTTTATATTTGTTCACAAGAAAATGAAAAATGAAAAGAAAGATTTTAATATTCCATTATTGCGAGTAGTTGCCCCCAAAGAAGCTCGAAAAATATTAAATTATTTGAATCCGTACATAAATGGATGAATCTATTTCATTTTGAATATTTGAAAAATTGGAATACTGATTGATTGAAGTCTCTTCTTCTCGTTTAATGGCTTATTTTTCCTTTGGTATTAAACTTTTGTGCTCATATTTCTTAGCAGTACTAATTTTTTCTTAGTAATATTTATTCTTTTTAGCTCGTTTTGAAAGACAAAAAACAAGCAAAAGAAGATGTGTTGTTTTAATCTAAATTCCACAAATAAAAAATATTTTTTAAACAACAAAAAATCTTTCTTTCGCTTTCTCATCGCATAAATAATAAAAAATATACATTCTTGTGTTTTTTTTTTTAATTTTATTTAGTCGATAAGATTTCTATTTATGCGTTTTATTGTTTTGTTTTATTTTATTTTATTTTGTTTTATTTTATTTTATGAATGAACCATGGAATTTTTCGACACACAAATAGTGAAGAATGTCTTGGCAAAGTTCCAATAAATAAATAAATTCGACACATTAGCATTTTTTTTTAAATCATTTATATACAATCTTTTTGTTTTTAATAGGGTATGTTAGAATGCTTTTGAAACTTAAATTTTAATATTTTAGGCTATTTAAGTCCTGATGTAGTGGGCATATTTTCGACTTTAAAAAATTTGTTTACAGTTTTATTTTCAATTTTGTTTTTAATTGTTTAAACTTGTGAAACAACTTTGAGATACATTTTTTAAGTAAATTTGAATTCATAGTAATTAATTAAAAAGCTTAAGGGCTACTTTCTGCTACGTGGAAGAGCTTACATCCCAGTAGACAGTATACATCCGGATGTTGTAGATTGAAAATACTTGAACAAATTAATCAAAGGTGATTCGAGTCAATAACTGGTGTTCTGAGTATTAAATTTAAATCGCACAACTCTTGATTTTTTTGACTTTTCGCTTTAGGTTTGTCCAGTTTTTACTTGGGATTTATGTTTGGTGATTGTGAAGGCCATTTCAAAACTGGCATATTATTTTGTTCAAAACACCTTGTCACGACTTTAACAGTGTGTTTGGGATCACATAATGGCTGAATCACAAACACGATTCAGCATCGGCTTCGCCTGACATGACGTTTACGAGTTCAGTCACAATCGAGCTTCGACCTCACGTTTCGTTTGACAATCGTAAGGAAAAGAACGTAATGTAACGTAATGTGACTCCAAACGGAAGCTCTAGTTCAATTAACTGAACATTTGCTTTGTCTGACAGCTCAACAGCTGTAAAAAAATATTAACTAACATAATATTTGCTCTTTGGAGGGATGAAATAATAGAAATGTCATTCAAAGCAACCTCGAAGCAACCTCGAAGCAGGCCCACCGTAACGAAGACGAAGCCAAAGCTGAAAAATTTTGTCAGCAAATATTAAAATAATAATAATTATAATACAATAAAATTTATAAAGTGAAGAAAATTTATTGATTCACTCTTATTATTTTGGACACCACTGTATATCACAAGTATTCCATCCGTAAACATTTTCAAACCCGATATTTTAATCAAACATGACATTAAGATGGTAAAATAAAGATTAATAAATATGAATTCAGAAGACTTAAAAGAAAACTGCAAATCTTTTGCTAAATTTTGCACTGAAGACGTGACCGGAGATAAACTTCATGCTGAATCCTTGAAAGAATACTTTAAAATTAGTCGACATGAAAATGAAAAAATATAACAATATTCTAGATGTTTATATTTTTTTAAAAACAAATAAAATTGAAGGTGAATTTCCAAATGTTGAAATTGGACTAAGAATTTTCTTAAGTATGATGGTGACCAATTGCAGTGGGAAACGTTCCTTCTATAAGTTACAAAGAATAAAAAATGAGCTCAGAACTACAATGATTCAAGAAAGATTCACAAGTTTGTCGCTGATGTCAAATTGTCAATCCTAAAAGGAATCGATTTTGCAGATGTGTTCAATGATTTTGCTAATGTCAATTCAAGAAATAGACCCCTTAAATAAACATTCCTCTCTTATACCTGAAAAAATATGGCCTGTGTCATATCAATATATTGGTTTTTAAATTCTGAATAAATTATTTATTATGTTTATGTTTGTGTTTTAAATGCTTCAATAATTATAAATCTTTTGAATGAATTAAAAAAAATATTTTTTATTTAAAAAATTAAAAGACTTGACTTTTTTCCAAACAGAAGTGTACCCCATAGAACCGTTTTCTTGTTTTTTAATGTTCTCAGGAACTATTGAACCGATTTTTTTGTATGAACAAGCTCTCATATTGTCTAAATGACGTGTGTTTTTTCGGAGTTGGTCTTTTTGACAGCTGTCACTTGGTGTAAATTCACAAACGCATCACTGCCGAGTTGATTTGCGATCATCCCAACGCAAATAATTGGCATCACTTAAAATGACAATTGTTCATTATTGCAAAGTTGGATAAACTGATGAGCAAATATAAAAAAAAGGCATCAAGAATTCTCTTGATAAGTTGTTGTTGCCAACGCGATTTGGAGCAAAAATGGCGGAAAAAGACAATGAAAAGTATTTAATCAAGTTCTAAATTGTTTATAAATTAATTACTATTGTAATGAATTTCAGGGAATATTTTACCAGTTCACAAATATAACTATTAATAGAAACCAGATTAAAATATGAAGGTGAATTTTATGCCGGCAGAAAATCAAAATCAGTATTGTGGAGAAAAGTTCTAGAGGAGATAAAATGTGTGGCTCCAGATTTTAATTGCAACAAAGACCAAATCCATCGAAAGTTCCTAAATGTCATGATAACACACAAAAGAATAAAAACAGAAATAAGGAAACTGGAAGGGAAGCGACAACTTGGGAACATTTCGATAGATTGGACGAAGTATATGGAACCAAACATTCGATTCAGCCTCCTGTCCAGAATTTGCTCTCCTCAATACCAACTCCTAGCAACATCTCGACAAATCAGCTACAGAGCAGCTTGGAGTCTTTGCCTTCTTAATACGATCAGACTCTACTTTCGTCTACTAAGGGAGACTTATCATTTTCGGAAGTATCTAATTGGCAAAAAAGTTTTTTTTCTTCGGAATATTCCTTCCGGATGAAACTTTTATGAATGTTTGCATTCTCTTCAGACGTTTTACCCTCGAAATCCGTATTTTTTTGAGGAAATGTGTTGTTTTTCGATTCATTATTATCAATGAGAGTTTTTTTTAGTATCACATCCATCATAAAGCAAAAGTTGTTTTTAAACGTACATTTTTTTGCAATCAGCATCGCATCGTAATCAGCTGAGCAACGATCAGCATCGCAAAAAAGCAGTGATGCCTAATCACTGCCAAAAAATTTGACGTTTGTGAATTAACCCTTGGTTTGCCATTTTAAATACAATGTAAAGACTAACTTCTAAACAACGTTTGCAAATCGTTCAAATTTATTGCAAAAATAATCGTTAATCGCAACGAAACAATCAATTTATTGATGGAAACTTTTGGTGAGCGCATTATTTCGTGTCATGGGCCTGTGCCGCGGCGGCGGCGTGGCCTACAAGATCGTGCTATTTAACACCACTGAACCTATTTTTGTAGGGCTATGTGAAGTCACCTGTAGATTTACGCCTTGGAAGTGAATATTTCGCGCATTATTGCTGACATGCGGCTCCAGTTGTTGCAAAAAGTGCCTAAACATGAGCCTCTCGGCTGGAACCTATTGATCATAAATGATGAATGATGAATGACCAAAAAAAATCATTTGATGAGACAGTCTTCAGTTTTAAGGAAAGTTACGCCAGCATTTAGATTTTTGCTTCATGAACACAATATTTTGAGAGATTCTCTTCTGCCGACGAAGTCAAAGTTTTGTAGAAAAAAATATATTTCCCCAAATGTGTACCAAGCAAATAAAAATTAAAGTTACAGTAACTGGGCTTCTCTGACAACATTTCTCGTAAACAGGTATGGTTGAGAGTTGTAAGTCACTAGGCCCTAGTTTTCAATGGACTATAGCGCCACTTAATTCATTTATTTATTATGGATAACTGGGCGTATACTTGTTTTTAACTTCCCATATGAAGTTCTTGTAATGGGTCCCATTTGTCAAATTGAAAATTTTGACATTTCTCGACGTTTCTAGGTCCCTAGAGTCGAAATAAAAGATTTTTAGAAAGATGTCTGTGCGTGCGTGTGTACGCGAAGTTTTTTTCGTCGTCCATAGCTCAAGAACCAGAAGAGATATCGACTTCAAATAAATTTTGTTATACAGATAATAAGGCAGAAAGATGCAGAAAGGGCTCTCAAGAAAATTGCGTGGGTGGTTTTTTTACCATAGCAGTTTAAAAAAAAGGTGACAATTTTGTATTGAGGGTGGAAAATTTAGTTTTTCCGTCGGCTATTTGGTCACTTTATTTTGGTAAAGAAAACAAATTCTTTAACTTGTCCCGACGTTTCGGCAAGGATTGTTGCCTTCTTCAGGGGAACTTTATTTTATAAAAAACAGAAATAGATAAACTTATAAGTATGCACAACAATTATAACAAACAGTATATTAAACTTACATTCAAGTTTGAAGTTATGTCATTAAATCAAAATAGGATATAATTACAATTATAAAAACTGTAGCAACTTCTTCGTATGAAGATTTGTCTTAATTTGAAAATACAAAATTTGTGTGTTAGGATTTAGAGGAAATGAGATAGCAATATATTGATGAGATATCTTGTGTGTCTTGTTTTCTATTCATGTTATTTTTATTGTTAAGGATGTGTAAAGTTTCTAGTGTGTATCTCTTGGAGATGTGTTTTTCGGTTTGAAGAACCTCGGCACCGTCAAAGTCTGGATGATGTCCATTTTCAATCGCGTGTAATGCAAGAGCTGTTTTGGCTGGGTTATTGTTTTTAATGTCCGATTTGTGATTTGAAAGACGTTGTCGTAGAAGTTGTTTCGTAGTTCCAATGTAGCATAGGTTGCATGGTTCTTGAGATTTACCCTTGCAGTTTATTTTATAGATTACGTCTGATTGTTGGTCTTTTTCAGTTTTTGCTTTTAAATTTGAGAAGAGGTTTCCAAGTGTCCGGTTCGATTTGAAAGCTAATCGGATGTCTTGAATATTATTTTGGATAGCCTGTTTGAAGTTGTCTGTGAGCTTTGGAATGTATGTTACGCTGTTGAAAAATCCATTATTTGTTGGTAAATCATCAGGTTCCTTAGGTCTTCTATATTTGTGTTTTAAAAATAATTCCCGGATTATCGTATTAGGGTATCCATTGTCTCTTAGTATGTTGGTTATTCGTCTCTCATTAGTCTGGTGGAATTCTTCATCGCTGATTGTGAGTACTTTGTGAATCATATTGTAAGCTGTATTTATTTTGATGTGTTTGGCATGGTTAGATCGAAAATTGGTCAGTCTACCTGAACAGGTATCTTTTTGGAACCAGTCAAACTTTAATTTATTGTTGTTGCGAATAATTTTGATGTCAAGAAAGGATATTGCACAATTATTTTCATGTTCTACGGTGAATTGTAATTTTGAATGAAATTTGTTGAGTGTTTGAAGTACGTCATCAATATAGTTTTTGTCAATTATTGCAAAAATGTCATCCACATATTTGGCTATGAAGCTTGGTCGGTTTGGTGAGGAATCAAAACATTGGTCAAGTAAATGGTCCATAACAATATCTGCAATCGTCGGTGAAAGTGGATTACCCATCGCAT